>JARYGA010037230.1:0-66742 GCA_030545235.1 Helianthus tuberosus
TAGTACCTGCACTTAACCTTTTTGGGAAAATACGTCAGTTTACACTGGTAAATACATTCAACCGACTCATTTTGAAAAGTTTAATAAAATTTAGTTGCATGCACGTGGCACAAACTTTTTATAACTTGGGGTAATTATTTGAATATAATACTTGTAAAAGAATTACATGTTTCTTATGCGTTTAGTAGCCCGATCCATAGACCGGGTTAAAGATCAATAGACACACCACATTATTTATTTAGGCACTGACGGGTGTACGCCTACACCCCGTGCTAAGGTCGTGGCCATCTCGTAAGATGATGCCAAGGATATCCGGGACATGGTCATTAACCCCCCAAAGGCTTTAAGCAAACAAAACATTTCAAAATGGAGCATATCAATGGTTTAACCTCTATTCGATTAAAGATTCAATGCCCGAACCAAGCGGTATTTTATATACCATGCCCCAAGCCCGTATAGGGAAAATAAGTTAAAAGTATTTACCTTTGCAAGTATCAATCACAAATAGCAAGTGCGTGTAGCTTTTACCGGGTCTCCTATTCTGGAACGAAGGTTTATAATAACCTATTAGAATCCTAACGGGTCTTTAATTAAGCCTAAACTTAGACCGGTTAGTTTTAAAGAAAGATACGGTTCAAACGCACGATTAAGCGAAGACCAGAATAGAATGTGTTTTAGAGCCGACAAGTTTGAAGACTTGTTTAATATGGGTAATCTAAACACCTTCTGGATTTCGAGATAAAAACGACAAGGTTTGACCCGTTTCAGCTAGTTTATGCAAACTAGTTACATAAACCGAACCGAACGTGCAAGAGGCGTAACGAGTAATCATGAGAGTCATTTACAGGTTTCCTAAGTTAATATGCCTTAAATAGGTTGTGATATCAGTAGGATACCTTCCATTATGCCCAAAACGAGTTTAACCTTAATTTAAGCCCCGTAGGGGTATTTTGGTCATTTTAAAGATTATAAAAGAGATTAAATGAAATTCTGAGATTCGGGTCCGAATACATCAGTAAAATAACTTATTTTAACAGGTCATATCAGTTGGTGAGAAGTCTTTTATGAAAAAATGGTTTTAAACCCAAACTATGCGTTTAATACGCTTAAAAGCCATTTTAACCGATTTCCAGGTTATACATGAAATCTGAGTTTTCTAATCAGGTTATAAAGTTCAAAATACTTTATTCATTATTTAAAATCAGTAGCAATTGGATTGGTGTCAAAATACTATGTAGAACTCATTTTATACACAAAAATGGTATAATTGGTATTTACCGAATCAACGCCATAACCTTATATTATGAGCAGGTTAAAAATAATTAAAAATCTTTATAAATCTCAAAATATTATATTACATCAGTGGGTAAAAGGTTTGGTGTCAAAAAGTGGGTTTAGATAGGCTTTATGCTAATGACGCCGTTAAATTACTAAAAAGCGTTCTAATTATATCATTGAGCATAACTCCTAATCTAGACCCCAAACTGATGTGAAAATTTAGGGACATGTTCATAAATCAGTATTAAAGATTATTGTCCTTACACATATCCAAAATTCTCGTTTTATGGTAAAAAAAAGGCATTATGGTCAACTTAAGGCATTTAACGGAAACGTGTAAACGAATCGGGTAATCTACGAACCAACCACAGAGGGTTATACCAACATGTAACCTGGTCCTAAGGAAGTCCTAAGGCATTTCCAAATCATACTAAATCGGGTCAGAACTGAAGTCAAAGCAAAACTCAAAGTTTTGCAACTTTCTGTTCCGAACCCGGTCTAAACAGAAAATTGTCGGGTCGAACATGCTTAGACATGTTCTTACATTTATTACTAAGTTATGTGAGTGATAAAATAGGTTACACACCTTCAGCATTGCTAATTATGCGTTAATCCGAAAATTATGGTTCTGTTGACTTTTTATAAACAACTTTGACCCGACATTTGATCTAGTTAGAGTGGGAATCAGAGGGTGCCCTTTTAAGGGTTTAATGCCCACATAATTACCAACTTATAACTACCTTCAATTCGACTAATCACTGGACCATTAATGATTAATCGCTAAGTCAAACGTTAATTACGACGGTTTGACTTTTAAGCTAATAACTAAGTAAAACTCAATTAAGGAAGGTCAAGGGTACTTACCAAAGTCTAATGCACTATAAGAGATGCTTGGGGACTGATCTTAAGCTCTAGGAAGCTCCACAAATGTAGATGGAAGGTGTGATCAAAATGTTGCAACATGAGGGCCTTTTATAGTGAATTTGGTTGCTCATGATCATGCCACACAAGTCTAGCATTGTTCCCAGATCATTTACAAGTGCCCCTAAGCCTAAAAATCAGTAGAGGTCGCGCATGGAAGTGGAAAATATCTTCTAAAGTCGGTTATTGCGCTTAAACAGGCTGTTGTCCCAACTTTCTGTATCTGGGGATCGGACGCGGCCCGCGTAAGTCTCTGTTAAGGCTTACGCGGCCCGCCTGAGTCCTGCTGTCAGATTTCAAACTTTTCCATTATTGCATCCTTGGCTCTTGGTCCTTCGAAAGGGCATTCCACTTTATTTCTTGCATTATGAGCCCTCCAAATTTACCTATAAGGGCTTCAAGACTTATACCCACTTTGTTAAGTCCTTAGTTTGCTTTGCGTTTACCCGAAAAGTCATAATTTTCAACGTTGACACTTTAACCCCTCGTGTGCGAATTTTATCATAACATTCTCATACGATAACGAAACTTAGTGAAATTTTTATCATGTATTCTAGTGAGCATAATTAATCGTTACAAAGCTTCGGGTTTGCTAAAAGGTCACTCAGAGGTATATCTTAAACATGTTGACACATTTAACCCCTGTAGTTTGTAATCTCTCACTTTCCTTCACAATTAGCTTCGTATGATCCATGATTCATTCTGTTGGAACCTGAAGGTTTATTCATGTAGGTTAGCATAGTTTGAGGGTTGATTATGTTTATGTTTAATTTACATGTTTGGGCCGATTATGTATGGGTTGGGTTAGTAGGCTTGTGTCGCAATGGGCTAGGGTATAGACTAGTTCTTTTGTATTTAAACAAACCTCAATTGATTTGTAGAGGTTGTTGATAAGGTGATAGGTTGCGACACAAGGGACAAGATGTCGGTTCTTATTGAAGTCTTGTATCCGTCTTTGCTAGTCATTGAATGCAAGATTTCGGTTTGTTATTTGATATATTATTCTTGTGTTGATTATTATAATACGTTCTTGAATCGGCTTGTGATTGTTTTCCGCACTTTCACAAGTTAAAGGTTGATATCATTGAAAGATCCTAACGGGTTTTACAATTGGTATCAGAGCCATTGAAGCCATTCAAGGGCTCGGTTTTGATATCATTCGGATTCAAGAATCGTTTGTGCTACTGATCTATTTTGTTGCATGTTTTGCAGTGAAATACTTAAACTGTTCCTGATCGATTCATCAAAATTATACTGATTTTGGTTTGTTGATTTCTGAAAAAGGTGTTTGCTGATTTTACGGGAAGTTGGTGGTCAACAGATTCAAAGATTACGATATCTTTGAATTTTGGAAGTGCTGAAAAATCGGGATTGCGAGTAAACAGATCTTATCGTTTATTCTTTTGCAGGTTTCGACTCGCAACCATCTCAGTTGCGGTTCATCACGTTCTGGTTTCGACTCGCAACCATCTCAGTTGCGGTTCATCACGTTCTGGTTACGACTCGCAACCATCATTGTTGCGGTTCATCACGTTTTGGTTTCGACTCACATTCACCACGGTTTCGGTTCATCCTGTTTCAGTTGCGACTCGCAACCAGTAGTCAGTCTCCACTCGCAACCAAAGCTGTTACGACTCGCAACCTTGGTTTCGGCTCATTCTGTTTCACTTACGACTCGCAACCACAGCAGTTTCGACCCAGCTGTTTCGACTCGCAACGACACTGATTTACGGACATTTGAACTGTTGACCTTTGGACTTAAAACAAAAATCAATTAATTAATTAACTAATTAATTAAACATGTCGTCAAACAACAGTGAATTGACTGCCCTTAAAGAACAACAAGAATTGGATTCAAAGCTTGGTACCACAACACGCATTTCTAGGTTAACTGATGCTAATGACTTTCCTGAGTGGAAGTGGCGTTTTGAAAAGCATCTGAAGGTTAAGGATTATAAGCTGTGGCGAAGCATTTTGCGAGGTCCTAGGGAAATTATGATGGAAAGCTCAACTGAACCAGGTCTTAAGGTAAAGAAACCTAGGGATCAGTACACTGAAGATGATTTGCTCATTGTTGAAGAAGATGATCGAGCTCTTTCCTACTTAACCATGGGTTTGGGTCCTGATATTGCTGTTGGTTTTCGCACCTGCAAATCTGCCAAAGAATTGTGGGATTCTCTGATCGAAGTATATGAAGGAAACGAAGATATGAAAGAGAGCCGAAGAAATCTGCTGCAACAAAACTTCAACAACTTCAACCATATTTATGGTGAAACGGTAGACAATCAGATTCAGAGGTTTGTGAAGCTGATCACCCAAATGCAAATGGAAGAAATTCATACAACAAATGCATCCACAAACCGACAACTTCTTAATGCATTGCCGAAGAGTTGGGATCATCATGTTGCTATGATCAAGAAGACCAAAGATCTCGCTAGATGCACTCTGTCTGAGATGATCTCTCACATTAAGGCATGCGAACTGGATGATAAGCAAAGAGAAAAAAATTACAAGAACAGTATGCTAGCTGCTGGTTTTTCCATTGCTCCCGCTTCCTCTAACAACAACAACACAGCATTATTGTCTCAAAGTGGTTTTCAGATGTTTCGAAATACTTTATCCACTACTCCAACTTCAGCAAAGGTGCACTCATCTGGATCCTCTAATCAAGTCGTCTCTCCAGCTTCTCATGCTTCAATTCCAAATTCTGGAAATATCTCTACCGCTGCTTCTGCTTCCGCTGCTAACAACGAAATGATAGCCTTCTTTGCTAAACAAGCAAAGGAAAACTTGGATATCGCAGCTTCAGTGATCAATTGTTTGAATGCTTTCATTGCAGGAAAACTTGATCCACCAAAGTGGAGTCCTGATGATCTGACACAGATTCATCCAGATGATGTTGAAGAAATGGACATCACCTGGCAGATGGCAATGGCAGCTTTCAGAGCCCAAAAGTTTGTGAAAAGAACAGGTAAAAACAGGTGGGGAAATGCATGGAATGGAGCAGCTAAAGTGCCCTTTAATCTTCGTTGCTTCAACTGTCATGAGGAAGGACACTATGCTCGAAACTGCCCAAAGCCACTTATAAACAGAGATCAAACCCCTGCAACTCCTGCCCAACCTGCAACTCCCAATCGAGAAAGAGCTCTTGTGACCACTACAAGTATAGCAGATGCTGCTGCTTCTGGAAGTCCACAGCCGCAAGGATTAGCACAAGCACTGGTGGTTCAGCCAAATCTCAACTTTGATTGGACTTCAGAAATTGAGCGTCTGAACATATCAGCTCCAGAGAATCAAACTACTACATCCAACATTGCTTTCATGACTTCAAGCGAACATAGCCCAAAGCCAGAGGAAGAGACTGTAGCTGATGATTTTGCATTCATGACTCAAATTCTTTCAGCTCCTGTTAAAGGTCTCACCAAAGAAGAGGTAATTTCTGTTTTCTGTACTCCTGAGTGTAGGGAAAGGGTTGAGGCTTACAGAATACACAACGCTGAGCTCATTCAAGATTATGACATAAAAAATAAAAATTTTACTTTGTCTAAAAATGAGAAGCTTTATAAAGAAAAGATTGAAGCTCAGCGAAAAGACATCATCAAGCTAAAGGATGATGTGAGTGTAAAAACAGCCCATTTCCTAGAAGCTCAAGAAAAGGTATGCATTTTAACTAAGGAACTGGAAGATATTCAAAACAGATATCAAATTAATGAACTAAATATCAAGAAGTTTGATTCTTCCAGTAAATTGGTTAAAAACCTTTGTGATCAACAACTCGCATACAAGGAAAAGAAAGGGTGTGGTTTGGGTTTTAATAAGGCTCCTCCTCCTTATAATGACAATTATACTTATTTACCTATGACTGAGGAGGAGATGATAAATGAAAGTCAAATGACTTATGGTCCCAAAAACAATAAGTCATCATTTAATGGCAAACCAGTTGAGAAACAGAAGACTACTCCAATAAATTTTGTTTCTAAAGGCACAATTGATCCTAATGTTTCATCTTCGTGTGCAGATGATAGCTCTGAAGTAAAGTGTGATGATGTTCATGGGAGTGAACCGGTTATTATTTCAAATGTTTCTGAACCATATTTTGAACATTATTCTGAACCAACTGAGTCGGACATTGCTTTTACTAGTTCTTTGTTTGCGTCGTTTTCAGCTTATGTTTCGTCTTGTGAGCCTGTTGTTTTGGGCAAAACTGATAATGTTTGTGTGGATGATTTGAACAATAAGTGTGGTGATGGTTGTTTTTCAACTAATGTTTGTGATCCTAACATCTCTAATGTTTCAGCTTGTGAAAATGTTACAGGTGAGGTCCCTCAGGATGCATTCAGTGAAACCACTGAAACGACTTCTCAAGAAAATCAAGAGTATCCTGATTCTTCTTCTGAATCTGTCTCAGTGGGTGTCCCTAATGTTGAATCTAGTGGGACCCCATTGGAAACTGTGTTAAACAATGAACCTGAATCTGTGTCACATGATAAATGCTCTGAGAAAATGCATATTGATGAAACTTCTTTAGGCTCAGAAAAGGAATCTGAATCAGTTTCACATGACAAATGCATTGAGGAAGAGCATATTGTTGAGACTTCTTCCTGTTCGGGAAGTGAACCTGAATCGGTTTCAGATGACAAATGCCTTGATAAAACGCATTTGGATGAAACTCGTACATGTTCAAATTTGGAATCAAGATTAAGTAACAATGAAAGGGATGCTGATCTAAGAGAGAGATCATTAGAAGAAAAGTTGTCTAAAGAAAAACCACAAGTCAAACATGTTCAGAAAACTAAAACATCAAATCACACGAAATCAAGCAAACAGAGTCAAAATGTCAAGAATATTCAAAATGTGAAACGTCAAACATGTTTTAACTGTGGCATTGCTGGTCACATTGCCAGAAATTGTGGCAAACTCCCAAGGACACCGAACAAGAAAACATCAGAGCGAAATCAGAAGGTCACGTCTAATCGATATCACTGTTCGAAGTCCATGATGTCTGCAAAGACTAAGACAATGAAGAACAACTATCACAGGACTAGACCTTCTGATCAGGATTGGAATGCAGCCAAACGCTATAATCAATATCAGAATAGACAAACAAATTTTCAGCGAAATCGAAGTAATTCTTTTGGTAACGCTTATGAAAGTTTCAATTCTAACTGGTCAAGACAGTTTTGGAAACCTAAAGCTAATGGCATGCAATCCAATTCAATGAAATCATGTCATCAAAATGTCGCAAAAAGGGATGTTTCAAAATTTCTGAATAAAGATAATTTAGTGTGGCAGAGAGTGACGTATATTGATGCACAAGGAAAACCCAGATCCACTATGGGTTGGGTTCCTAAATCTAACTAATCCCGCTAATCGTGCAGGAACAGCTGTGGAGGACTACCGTGCGCCTCTGGTACATGGATAGTGGCTGTTCCAGGCACATGACAGGAGACTTATCCCAACTGGAAAATATCAAAGATTTTAATGGTGGATATGTCTCATTTGCGGGAGGAGAGTCAGGCAGAATCACGTTAAAAGGAACTGTTCGAAACGGCGTCTTAAGTTTTGAAAATGTTAATTATGTTCCAGAACTGAAACACAATCTGTTAAGTATTTCGCAGATCTGTGATCGAGGGAATTCAGTTCATTTCACGAAGAAGGGATGTCATGTTCTTAAGCCTGGGATTGTTATTCCAGAAGACTGGTTCTTGATGACAGCTGAAAGGAAAGGTAATGCTTACGTCATTGATATGAACAAGAAACCGTGTGAAGAGATCACTTGTCTATTTTCAAAAATTTCGGAGCATGATGGTCTGTTGTGGCATCGTCGACTTGGGCATGTGAATATGAAAAATCTGAACCGTCTAGCTAAAGGTCAACTGGTACGTGATCTTCCAATCAAGGACTTCATGTTGGTGGAGAAATGTGTTGCTTGTGCGAAAGGGAAAGCTCATCGAAAACCTCATAAGACTAAACCAGCACCTTCGACAAAAGCTGTACTCGAACTACTTCACATGGATCTTTTTGGTCCAGTGAATGTGCTGAGCATTGGGAAGAAAGCTTACTGTCTGGTAATCGTCGATGATTACTCTCGTTACACTTGGGTGTATTTTCTCAGCCACAAAAATGAAACTGCTGTCTTGGTAAAACAATTCATTACTTTGGCTGAAAATCAAGCGAGTACTAAGGTGAAGGCTATTCGATCAGACAATGGGACAGAATTCAAGAATGTTACTTTGGATACTTTCTGCATTGATAAGGGAATCGATCGTCAGTTCAGTGCGCCTCGAACTCCACAACAAAATGGAGTGGCTGAAAGAAGGAATCGTACTCTCATTGAAGCTGCGCGTACTATGCTGGCTGATTCAAAGCTTCCTAGCTTCTTTTGGGCCGAGGCAGTTAGCACGGCTTGTTATATCCAGAATCATGCTTTAGTAAACAAACGTCACATGAAAACCCCATATGAGATTCTGGAAGGACATAAACCTTCGGTTTCACACTTTCGCATCTTTGGTTGTCCATGTGTATTATTACTAATGGACTCCAACGGAAAGTTTGAAGTCAAAGGTGACGAATGTTACTTTGTTGGATATGCTAAAGGCTCTGCTTATAGGGTATACAACAAAGTAACTAAAAAGGTCGTCGAGTCGTGCAACATTGAATGGCTTGAAGAGAATGCTACGGACGCTAGAGTTGGTCCAGAATGGTTATATGATTATTCTGCTCTGTTTAAATCATTTAACATTTTGTCAAGTGATGTTTCAGTTGCAGGTGTGACTATTCCCAAACAACCATTGTCGTTTGAAGATACGGAAGACGAAGCACAGATGCAAGACAACGTGAGGCATCATACCATTGATCCACCGGGAATGGTGTTTACACAACATCCTACACCAACTCCTACGTTCAATCGATCTCCTGAGGGTGCATCAACTAGTGACTCTGCTTTATTTCCTGAACCAATTCCTGAGGATTGTGTTGTCACTTCTCCTGTAGTTCACACTACTACAGCACCTAATGAGGGGGAGTCTAGCAACACCACCACTGAAGAGGAGATTGTACCTGATTTGGCCATACCTACGAGCGTTCAACGCAATCACCCAATCGAGAATGTGATTGGTCCTGTAAATGCAGGAATTTTGACCAGGAGTCAATCAGGAACCATTAACACTTGCTTATATTCTTGTTATCTTTCTCAAATCGAACCTAAAACTATTGATATAGCTTTGCAGGAACCTGGCTGGGTAGATGCTATGCACGAAGAGCTGAACCAGTTTGAAAAACTTGGAGTATGGAAGCTCGTCAAGTTGCCAGCAGGAAAACGTAAGCTTGGAACTAGATGGGTATTTCGAAACAAGCAGGATTCTGCAGGAGTCATCGTTCGAAACAAAGCAAGGCTGGTGGTTCAGGGATTTAGACAAATTGAAGGACTGGATTATGATGAAGTATATGCTCCGGTTGCACGACTTGAGGCCATTCGTATTTTCTTAGCTTACGCGTCATATATGGGGTTTACTGTATATCAGATGGATGTCAAGACAACGTTTTTATATGGAAAGGTGAAGGAAGAAATTTTTGTTGAGCAGCCACCAGGGTTCGTACATCCGGATCATCCAGAATATGCCTATAAGCTAGACAAGGCATTGTACGGATTGCACCAAGCACCAAGAGCTTGGTATGCTACATTAACTGAACATCTACTGGCTCATGGGTACACACGTGGCACAATAGATCAGACTCTGTTTATCAAGAAAGTGGGCAAGGATCAGATATTAGTTCAAATTTATGTCGATGACATTATTTTCGGATCTACAAGTGAGGAGCTTTGCAAGGAGTTCGAGGGAGTTATGAAAAAGAAGTTTGAAATGAGTGCTCTTGGGGAGATGACACTGTTTTTGGGTCTACAAGTCAAGCAGAGTTCACAAGGAATTCTTATTCATCAAGGGAAATATGTGGATGATGTGCTGGCAAAATTCAAATTCACGGACGCAAAGCCTGCTGAAACACCTATGGCAGAGAGACCACTATTGACTGAAGATGAAGAAGGAGAGTCTGTCAATCAACGTCAATATAGGTCCATGATCGGGTCATTGATGTATCTCACAGCTAGTCGTCCGGACATTATGTTTGCTGTTTGTAACTGTGCACGCTATCAGGCTAATCCTAAAACTTCTCACCTTATTGCTGTTAAAAGGATCTTTCGGTACCTTAAAGGCCGACCTCGGTTTGGCCTGTGGTATCCGAGGGATTCCAATTTTGACTTGTTTGCTTTCTCTGACAGCAATTTTGGAGGTACTGACAGTGACAGGAAATCTACATCTGCGGGATGCCAATTTTTGGGTGATCGGCTCATTTCTTGGCAATGCAAGAAACAACAAACAGTGGCGATATCTACAGCTGAAGCCGAGTATGTTGCTGCTTCTGCGTCTTGCTCTCAAGTGGTGTGGATGCAACATCAATTGCAGGATTATGGTTTGACTTATCTTAACACTACTATTTACTGCGATAATGATGCTGCAATACAAATTGTTCGAAATCCTGTCTTTCACTCCAAAACCAAGCACATTGAAATTAAAGTTCATTTTATCCGAGACTGTTTTGACAGAGGTCTTATTACTCTTGAACAAATCGACACTGATGCAAATGCTGCCGATTTGTTCACTAAACCTGTCAGCAGCTCGAAATTCAGAGTGCTTGTGGATTTTCTAAAAATGATCCGCTTTACTGACTGAGCATGTTTTTGTTTTTCGTAGGTAAATTTGTTCATAAAGTTTTTCTATTCTTAGGTAGTTTTTATTTATGCTCAAATTTAGGGGGAGAAATTTTGAAAAATACAAAAACATTAAAAAAAATAGAAAAATACAAAAACATTAAAAAAAATTGAAAAAATACAAAAAAGAGGTGTGGCATGACTGGGAAATGAAATGAATTTTCACATTATGGTCGAGGGCTGACTCATGTAAGACCAGTATCGAAATAGTTTGACTCTAGTATGATGTGTTGGTAGGCTCTATCCTTAAGACTGGAAACATTGGCTGTTTCTGCTTAGAACTAAAATTGTATATGACCTCAGGAAAGAAAGTCACTTGGAATTAGCTCATTTCTATTTGAATGTCTGTATGTTGTCCCGATACACACAATTTTGGTCTGACTCTGAAATCTTCTCTGAAAAAGTCGTGTACCTCCTCTGCTGCATCCAGAAATATGCTGACCTGGAGGTGCTAGGCAACGTCAGCTTCTGCTGCATCCAGATATATGCTGACCTAGCTGTACGTTGTCGTTCTGTAGATCAATTAAACACCCGAAAGAGGCCCTCTAGTGCCCAAAAGAAACCCAAGAAACCTATATCAAATTGAGAAAACTCATTTGATCTGTATATTATACCATCTCTACTTAAGATCTATTCTGTTCTCTTCTCAACCTATTCCCAGTTAAGATTTCAGAGATCTGGATTGGACTTGTGAAACATGTGGTAGGGAAGCTACTTGCATGATAGAGTGTGCTGTTATAATTCCGGGATTTGATTAGTATTTGTTTTGAGTGTTCATTGTTAAGATATCAAAACATGATAAATTGAGTTACAGGCAGTTATATGGAAAAGGTCTAGGGAGATGAGTTTAAGGGGACAAATATACTGGCAATTGTCTAGATCATTCAGTAGTAGATCAGTGTTGATAAGTGAAGTCAAGCCCAAAACCTTGTGATTTGATCCCTGAGTATCTATGCAAATTTTCTTATTTTATTTTGTAAATAATTCTGTTATTTAATTCTTGTTTTTAGGTTTTTGTTTTGCAAACATTGCTCAAAAGGTTTAGTGAAAATTTAAAAAAAAAAAAAAATTATTAAATCTGAAATTAAAATTCAGATTAATGGGTTTTTATTAAGGTGAAATTGATAAAGCTGTTAAGTCAAGAGCCCAAATTTGTCAAGCCCAATTTGTTAATGTTGAGACCCAAGAGTTAAAAGCCCATGTTGGCCCACAATCAGATTTGTGGTATAAAAAGGGTGGTTGCGAGTCGAGACCTCATTTCTCACTCGCAACCAAGCCTAATTCTCTCTCAAAAGCTCCGGTGATCTGTTGAAGATTCCGATTCATCTCCGGTTACGACTCGCGATCTCCGGTTGCGACTCATTGATCATCAAGGTATAATGACGTCATTATTCAAGTTTTTGCAGGAATTATGAATGGTTGTTGAATATTCCGATGAAGATTTGAAGATTCCGATGAGGATTTGAAGATTCCGATGATGTTTCCGATGAAGTTTTGAAGATGTTTGACTCGCAATCAAGAACACTGAGGACTCGAAACCAGTGGTTACGAGTCGCAACATCAAGATTGCGACTCATGGTTGCGACTCAATGTTTGTCGGTTGCGACTCATGATTGCGACTCGAAATCTGTTGGTTGCGACTCATGGTTGCGACTCACAAACAACTGGTTTCGACTCGAGACCTTTTGGTTGCGACTCATGGTCTCGAGTGAACAGTAACAGTGTTTGTTTTGGTTTTTATTTTTATCACTGTTATATTCAAAAGTTGGAAACTTATTTGATTTGTGTTGTGTGCAGAAAATGGATTTAAAGTTTATATCTTCACACAATCAAGTCGGATATTTGGCTCCTCCACCAGAGAAACACAAGCAGCTGTTCGCGTCATTAATGAAAGGCTTGAATAACTGCCGGATTGTTCATGCTCTTCGTGAGAATCCGGTTGTTTATGAAGAACTTATTCAAGATTTTTGGAAGAGTGCTAAAGTAGAAGTCGTTGATGGAAAGGGAGCTATAGTTGCTGAAATTCAAGAAAAGAAAGTTATAGTGACTGAGCAGATGATTAGAGAAGTGTTAAGATTTAATGATCAGGAAACAGATCCTATAGAACTTCCAGCTGGAACTGTAGAAGCAATTTTGCCTCGTTTGAGCTACGAAGGAAAGTTTCCACCCTTGGTAAAGAAGTTTGTGCATCCATACTGGCGTCTGTTGTTGCATATGTTTCTTTTGTGCATGACAGAAAATAGAGGGGGAATTGATCAGTTGAATACTACTCAGTCTGCTGCTGTGATTTATGTAATTACCAATGAGTCGTTCAATTATTCAAGATTTATTTTGGAAGCTATGAAGAGAAATGCAATTGGACTTCGAAAGGATAAGTTTCTGATGTATCCGAGATTCTTGCAGATGATTCTGAATGATCGATATCCAGAATTGAAGAGATCTGGTAAAACGTTGGAATTGAAACCTATGGGTCCATCATGTTTTGGTGCACTTACTTCAAAGAAGGGTACAGAGAAGAAGTATGAAGGATTGATTCCATTGGAGAAGTTTGGTCAGTTTGCAGAGACGGAAGATGTTCGTGAAAATCTAGAAATAGCACAATCTGTTTCAGTGCATAGTGTACCTGCAAGTGCTATTGTTGCTGAAGAACATGATATTCGTATGGATGCTGAAGATCAGCCTGAGACAGAGATTTTAACAATAGACTCTGATGATGAAGGTGTTGAGATTATGTGTGATTCTGATGAAGATGAAGAGCTTCCTCCTGAAGCTGAAGTTGATACTGCTGTTTCTGTTGTTCCACCCGTGATTACTGCTGAAAGTTTGGCTTTGTTATTGAAATCTGTAACTGATAAGATGGGAAATCCTCCTTCTGATCTTTCAGTGTCAAGTGAAAAGCCTAGTGAAGACCCAAAGGATTCTGATTCCATGCCATTGAAACGGAAAAGGAGGGATCCTCGGCTCGGAATGTATATTGAGCATAGCAAAGATCAACCCGTAATTACTGATGAAGATGATGAAGGTCTTTATGACTTCGAGTTTGAGAAGAATGTCACCGATACCACCACCGCTACTGAAGACATCTTTGATTTTGATGTTGATACTGGAAGAACTGATATGGTTATCACTACTGATGATGTTCCGGTTACTAGTATTGATGTGGATACCACTGTTGAGACAACGTTACCTAGTGCTACTGAAGCTGCAGGTTCTTCTAGAGTTGATCTTGATATGCCTAGCAGTTCAAGTGGTAAAAGACCTGAAGAGCCATTTAGAATGCCGTTTGATGATGATTCGAGTGATGAAGATGAGTTTGTCAGCATGAGAGATATGAAGAAAAGAATGGTTGTCCTTGAGCAAGATTCCATTCATAAAGATGCGAAGATTATTCAACTAGAAGATATGGTTGTGAAGAAAGATCAACAGATTGAGCAGCTTCAAGGAGATGTTAGTTTGTTGTTTAACATGGTGTATGACTTGCGTGGAAAGTTGGAGAAGAAATTTGGACAGGAGTTCTCAGATCCAACTGATGTTGAAAATAGGAAAAAGGCTTTTGAAAAGGATGATGCTGAAAGAAGTGCTGCTATGGAACATTACTTTAGAAGAATCATTGATCCTGTTGCAGACAAAGAGAAGGCTGAAAGAATCAAGAAGAAAAGACAGTTTGTAATTATGAAGAATCGGAATCTAAATCCAGATGATGATGATGCTCATGCAACTCATCATTTGATGGATGTTGGTGAAACTCTCTATGATAAGGTTGGAAATCGTTCTGGTGTAGTTAGCTGGGGTTATGATCATGATCGCAAGAGATGGTGGATAAAAAGGAAGATTGGACCTGTTGAGTGGTATAAACATCCAGGCCAGTTTCAGTCGTTTACTAAAGTGGATTTGACGAATTTGTCTAATGCACCTTATGTAGATGATAAGCCTGGAGGAGTTGGACATTTGTTTTTCGAAAGGTTGAAGAGGGAGGTTCTTAAGGGTTTTCCTTCAATGCGTACTGCAGAGTCCATTGTTAAACCCGCTAAAGGCATCAGAGATCCATATACAAACAAGCGAATGAAGATTGTGCGTTGGCCTGTAACTGATAAAGAGAAGATGATTCCATTGGTGAAAAAGATACCACAGGGTGCTCTGAAGTCCTTACATTTTTGGTCTTATGATGAGCGCTTAGGGCAGGCAGTGATTGTTTGTGATGATGATGTGTGTTTTCGCTTGGTGGATCAGATTGATTTACTGAATGTTGCTCATGAAGATTTGGAAGTGTTAGCTCGTCATCAAATTAGAGCTACTGAGAAATATGAAGAAATTGCAAAAGCTTGGACTAAAGCTGTTGCAGCATCTATTCATATTCATACAAAGGGTTTCGGTGGTATTAAGGATCGGTTGCAAGGTGATCGTGAAGATTAAAGTGTCAAGAACCTGCATGCATAAACCTAGGGGGAGATTGTTGGAACCTGAAGGTTTATTCATGTAGGTTAGCATAGTTTGAGGGTTGATTATATTTATGTTTAATTTACATGTTTGGGCCGATTATGTATGGGTTGGGTTAGTAGGCTTGTGTCGCAATGGGCTAGGGTATAGACTAGTTCTTTTGTATTTAAACAAACCTCAATTGATTTGTAGAGGTTGTTGATAAGGTGATAGGTTGCGACACAAGGGACAAGAAGTCGGTTCTTATTGAAGTCTTGTATCCGTCTTTGCTAGTCATTGAATGCAAGATTTCGGTTTGTTATTTGATATATTATTCTTGTGTTGATTATTATAATACGTTCTTGAATCGGCTTGTGATTGTTTTCCGCACTTTCACAAGTTAAAGGTTGATATCATTGAAAGATCCTAACGGGTTTTACACATTCATTTAATATTGTAAAGTATATTTATCCATTGTTGACATTTTGAACCCTTATATTCACATACTTTTCTTGTTTGTCAACTTTAGTCCCTCTAGAGTATTCTTTCACACGTTCAAGCTTATGACACGTGTCAATACATTATAGGACGTGAATTTTCGAGGTGTTACATCCTCACCCCCTTAAAAGAAATCTCGACCTCAAGATTTACTGAAATAAAAAAGGGTACTTTTCTTTCATCGTGGACTCAACCTCCCACGTGTACTCGGGACCTCTACGGGCATCCCATTTAACCTTTACGATTGGTACATGCTTCATTCGAAGCTTCTTAATCTGTCGATCCTCGATCGACACAGGTTTTTCAACAAACTTCAAGCTCTCTTCTATGTGCACATCTGTATGTGGTATGACTAGTGATTCATCAGCGAAACGCTTCCTTAGATTGTAGATGTGGAATACATCGTGAATACCACTGAGCTCTTCAGGTAATTTTAACTTATAAGCAACTGATCCGACACATTCGATGACCTCAAATGGTCCTATGTATCTCGGGCTTAACTTACCTTTCTTACCAAATCGCATCACTCCCTTCCAGGGTGATACTTTAAGCAACACTTTGTCGCCTACCTAGAATTTCAGAGGTTTCCGCTTTAGATCTGCGTAGCTTTTCTGCCTATCCCTGGCAGCTTTCAGGCGGTCACGAATCTGGACAATCTTGTCCGTCATTTCAAAGACTATTTCAGGTCCTGACAGTTGGACATCTCCAACTTCCGCCCAACAAACGGGAGTTCTGCACTTTCTACCGTATAAGGCCTCGAAGGGCGCAGCCTTGATGCTGGTATGGTAGCTATTGTTATATTAGAACTCGATTAATGGCAGGTGGTTATCCCAACTACCACCTAAGTCGATTACACATGCACGAAGCATGTCTTCCAACGTTTGGATTGTACGCTCACTCTTCCCGTCCGTCTGAGGATGGTAAGCCGTACTGAAAATTAAGCGCGTGCCCAAAGATTGTTGGAAACTTTTCCAAAAATGAGATGTGTATCTAGTATCCCTATCGGAGATAATAGACACTGGTACGCCATGTAGAGATATAATCTTATCCACGTACAATTGTGCTAACATGTCGGAGCTATAGGTCTCCTTGATGGCTAGGAAATGTGTTGACTTAGTCAGTCTATCTACTATCACCCATATCGTATCATTTCCTTTCCTTGTCTTAGGCAAATTGGTGATGAAATCCATCGTCACCATTTCCCACTTCCAAGTGGGAAGTTCAGGCTGTTGTAGCAAACCTAACGGCTTTTGATGTTCTGATTTGACTTGTGCACACGTCAAGCATTTAGCTACATAGGCAGCTACATACTTCTTCAAGCCTATCCACCAATAGTTTGCCTTTAGATCCTGGTACATCTTATCAGCTCCAGGATGGACGGAGTATTTAGAACTGTGGGCTTCCTGGAGGATAACATCTCGAAGTCCTCCATACACTAGAACCAATATTCGTCCGTTTGGCCTTAGAATTACGTCCTTGCCATAGGATAACTGTTCTTCAGTTACTCCTAGCTTCTCATTAGGATAGTTAGCTTCCAACACAGCTTCCTTTTGTGCAGCTAACAACCTTTCATTCAAACTATTCTTTATTTCAATGCTCTTGGCATTGATCCTTATAGACTTCACCCTTTCCTTTCAACTTAAGGCATCGGCGACTACATTCGTCTTGCCTGGATGGTATCTTATTTCATAATCATAATCATTCAAAGTTTCCATCCAACGTCGATGCCGCATGTTCAAATCCTTTTGGTTAAATAAGTGCTGGAGGCTCTTGTGATCAAAATAGATCACACAATTGATACCATATAAATAGTGCCTCCAAAGTTTTAGTGCAAATACAATGGCACCCAACTCCAAGTCATGGGTGGTGTAATTGTTTTCACGCACCTTTAACTGTCGTGAAGCATAGGCAATAACTTTGCCTTTCTGCATAAGCACACATCCCATCCTGGTGTGTGATGCATCACAATATACCACAAACTCTTCTATCCTATCAGGCAATGTTAACACAGGTGCATTGCTTAGCTTCTGCTTAAGGATATCAAAGGATTCTTGCTGCTTAGGGCCCCAATCGAACTTTATTTTCTTCCTAGTCAAAGAGGTTAGGGGTGCAACAATCCTTGAAAAATTCTCAATGAAACGCCTATAATATCCTGCCAATCCCAAGAAGCTGCGAATTTCTGTGGGCATCTTCGGCTCTTGCCAATTCATAACAGCTTCAACCTTAGCGGGATCCACTTGGATACCATGCTCACTAACCACATGTCCAAGGAATTGGACTTCTCGAAGCCAGAATTCACACTTCGAAAATTTGGCGTAAAGCTTCTCCTGTTGAAGTAGTGAAAGAATACATCGAAGATGTTTCTCATGGTCGGCCTGATTCTTCGAATAGATGAGGATGTTGTCAATGAAGACGATAACAAATTTGTCCAAGTATGGTTTGCAGACGCGATTCATGAGGTCCATGAATGCGGCAGGTGCATTAGTGAGCCCAAAAGGCATCACTAGGAACTCGTAATGACCATAACGAGTCCTAAATGCAATCTTGTGTACATCTTCATCTTTAACCTTCAATTGATGATAGCCTGACCTCAGATAGATCTTGGAGAAGTAACTTGCCCCTTGAAGCTGATTGAACAGATCGCCGATTCTGGGCAATGGGAACCTATTCTTGATAGTGACCTTATTAAGCTCACGGTAATCGATGCACAGACGCATCAATCCATCCTTCTTCTTGACAAATAAGATTGGTGCTCAAGGAGACGAACTAGGTCTAATGAAACCCTTGGCTAGCAAATCATCTAACTGCGTCCTTAACTCCTTTATCTCCGTTGGTGCCAACCTATAAGGTGCTCTAGCAACAGGTGCTGCTCCAGGGATGATGTCAATTCTGAATTCTACTTGCCTATCTGGTGGTAAACCAGGTAGCTCTTCAGGAAAAACTTCGGGATATTCAGAAATGACGGGGATATCCTCAATCTTAGGCTTCGGGTCATCGATAGTAACCTGTGCCATGTAGATGACACAACCCTTCTTCAAACACCTAGAGGCCTTGAGCATAGTCACTTGCTCAGGCATTCCATACAGGGTATCTCCCTGAATGGTAAGTGATTCACCAGATGGAGTCTTGATCACCACTTGCTTCTTATTGCAGACAATCTGGGCCTGCTTATGAGATAACCAGTCCATACCCAAAACTATGTCAAAACCGGCTAACTTCAAAGGAAGTAGTGACAAAGGAAAAGAGTGGTTCTTAATGGATATGAAACATCCATCTAATATGGTTGAGGCGGTTTCTAAGGTGCCATCTGCTAACTCCACCTCATATTTCACACTTAACGTTTTAACAGGTAAATTCAACAATTTGCAAAACTTATTATCTACAAATGATTTATCAGCTCCTGAATCAAATAGCACTCTCACATAAACATCATTTATAAGGAAGGTACCTGTGATCACATTGTCGTCCTGCACAGCTTCCTTCGCATCCATCCTGAAGACCCTAGCATTGGTCTTCTTTCCTTCATCAGCTTTCTTTGCATATTTTGGGCAATTTGTCTTAATGTGCCCTTTTTCGTTGCAACTGTAGCACGTTGCGTCCTTCAGTTTCTTGCACTCTAGGGTCTTATGTTCCGAAGATTTGCAAATCCCACATGGCCTCGGCTGAGACTGGGATTTCGACTCAAGTCTGCACCTCCCAAAGTGGAGCTTCTGACAAATCTTACACTTGGGCTTATCTCCAGATTGGTGCCCATCCTTCTTAGAACCAGACCCCTTCTTGTGGTCATTGTTTCACCGGTGCTTCTTATTTGGCCGTCGTGAATTGTCATCTTCACGCTTCCTTTTCTCGGCATCCGTGTTCCTCAGCGATCTCTGTCTGACCGCGTCCAGTGTGAGGGACAAAGATATATCAGCTACAGATCTGAAAGTAGTTGGCCGAGAGGCCTTTACACTTGCCTTTATCTCTGGGGCTAAACCCCCAATGAAACGAGCTATTCTTTTGGGTTCCGGGGTCACCAGGTAAGGAACCAACCTTGACATTGTATTAAAACTCGTAAGGTAAGCTTGGCAATCCAGATTCTTCATCACCAAGGATAAGAAATCAGATTCACTCTTTTCTACCTCATGCTGAGGACATAGTTCTCCCGGATGAGGGTAACAAATTGTTTCCATGTCATATTGTACAGTGGAATCTTTCCAGTAGCTTGAATCAATGATCTCCACCAGGCTAAGGCCTCACCTTTGAACGATTGAGACACAAATTTTACCACATCTCTATCAGCGCACCCGCTGATATCAACCACTGTGTCCATCTCATCCAACCATGTCATGCAGTCTATAGCCCCTTTTTCCCCAGTGAAATCCCTGGGTTTGCATGAAAAAAAGTATTTACAGGAGCAACCCTTATCACGGGGTCCTTGATTCAGTATTACCCTTTGAGATGGGACACTTTGCTGGTTTGAAGAGTGACGATCCTCATCGTTTTTCTTTGGTTCTTCCTTCTTGGAGGGTGGCTTGCTGTGAGCCTCAGAATGAGTCTTAGGCTTTGAATGGGGTACTGATTGGGCTCTGCTATGAGTACCACTTGTTTCACTATACTGCCTATCCAAGGCTTTTGTAACAGCATTGTCTATTAATGCCTGGAGTTCAGCACCAGACACATTGAACCTGGTGGTGTCATTATTCTCCCTTGGCCGACTGTTGATTTCGTCCGAGTCCGCCATGTATCTTGAACTGTTTCATAAGATATCGACAATAATTTATTTGGGAGTTTATTATGGAATTTCCTTTTAGGGCAATTCATTAACCATGGTAAACATAGACCACATTTGGTTAATTGTTACTCACACTTATTTAGGATTTTATTATAACCTATCCTAATTATAAAACAATAACAGTATTATTAGCACAAAGGCCTAGTCACAGGGACATTTTTTTTAAATCATAAGCCATGATTTCAGAGAATCAAGGCATTAAGGTTTGAACATAGTTCATTACCTTTCTCTGATAGGGAGTCGTAGACTACTACTGTCTTTTGTCTTATATGACAATGAGTATGGCCCGTAGGCACTATATTACCAATGTATGGTTAAAATATGATCATCTTAATTGATGATTTAAACCCATGATTTATAGATCATTAAGTTTGGTTAGGAATCTTTTGAGGAATCCTTATATTAGAATGACGGGTGTGATTTTAACGAATCACGTCTGCCAGGAGCGTTAACATGTTTTTAGATGTTAACAGGGATCCGAATCTTTTAAACAAGTCTTACCATCTTGGCCAAGTCTTATAATGACATGTAAGCTAGGTTATACCTTTGAGATTCTTATTTAATATATAATAGGCAGATTATTTTTTAAAAGGAATGAATTTGATTTATTTGTTTCATGTATAATATATCTATGCATATAATGACAAACTGAAATTTATAAACTTAACATTCCATAAATATTAAAAGAGTACACATCGCCCTAAACGGGACTTTTAACAGAAACAATTTACCCACGCAGGGGCTAAACCGATAAAACAAGTCCACGCAAGGACCAATTACTTAAACAGATGTCCACACAGGGACTAAAAGACAAGTCCACGCAGGGACTGAATACACCGATAAATGTCCACGCAGGGACTTGATTAAAATAGAAAACACAACAGTACATATGGGGATTTAATGATCCCTCTTCTTCTTCCCCTTTAGCAAGCTTGCCAGGCCTTTGAGGAATCCCCTGTTGTTCCTACGTTCTTCCTGAAGCTCATGCTCCACCCGACTTAGTCTTTGGAGGATTTCCTCCTGTTCCGGTGGGGAAAATCGTGGTGGCTGCGACTGCTATCGAATCGGTGGTCGAGCAGGTACTTGATATCCATGAGTTGGATATCCCACTCCCCAAGGAGCTCCATACGGTCCTTCCGGATGTAGGGCGTTGTAGTTTGCCGTGACTAGGTACGGGTCGGCTTCAGCATAGTTATAATGGGTGTGAGCCGGCTGCTAAAACGGATTGTACGCCATTGAACCGACGTATGCAGGAATCAGGTTATCAAAACCCATCAGTGGTGGCTGTGGTGCAACCGGTGCAGAATTCACCTCAGGATTTGGGTTTGAGGGCCCACCCATTTGTGGGTCTTCATGCAGTGGCGGGTAGTGACTGCCACTGGAGTGTCGAGGGGTGCTAAAGTGGAAATCCCCTCCTCGCGCTGATATTCTTGCGCCTGTTCTCCTACGCCTTGGTGGTTCTGGAGGTGCTTGATGAACTGGCGGCGGTGGAGGTGGTGGCGTGACTGCCACGAAACGTGAATCCCCAGAGGGATCCTCGCTTGAAAACTGTCTGGACCACCGTAGGGTGATCCGTGAAATGATGATCCATCAGAGATCTCAATGGGATGGTTGGGGGTACAGCTTGCAGGTTCGACGGGATCCGTGTCCTCGTCCATGTCCATGGCATTGTCTTCTGAGAAGTGGTCCTCTGGTCCCAATGGGTTAAAACCCACTGGTTCTTGAATATAGTCCGCCGGGTTGAACCGACCCTGAAAGACAGGAGTAGAGTCGCCGAAGGAATGATGCGAAAGGGATCGCTGGAGAGGTATATTTGAAGGTTGTGGGTTATCGGGCTCGTTTTCCGAGTGCGGCCCAAAAGAGTGACGGTAAGGAGGTGTTGAACTGTGCGAGACAGACCGTCTAGCGGGCTCAAAAAGGTTCCTCCTGTTTCCCTAAGGATCAGCACTCATAGTGGTAGAAGGAGTTCTCCGGTGAGAAGGCCCGGCCTCGTGATCGTTAAGGGCGGTGATTGGCCCTTTACCTCTTCCTCCTCTTCGGAATCTTGGCGGCATTGTTAAACCTGTCAATATAAACAAAGATAACAACAAGAATATATATAATAAAAGACAGAATAAAACAAAACAGAATTTGTCCTATGTTATTTGTCTAGACTCGAAAATTTAGGAATGTGCAATTGTGTCATTGAGATTAAACACAAAAGGCTAGTGTTTATTTCACTCAATTTTGGCTCTGATACCAACCTGTCACACCCCGATATTTCCACGTTAGACCGGTGGGCCCAGTGGGGGAGTATCGTGACGTAGTTGGTAACATTACAGTCAAACAACACAATAATTAAATGCACAGCGGAAGCAAAACATAAATATTTTTCAACCGAATATAATTGTAATATCAAGTATCACAAGAGTTGAAATTTATCCACAGGTGGATCAAAAATAAATAGGAAACATTGTTCAACAGTTTTGACATCCAAGCTTGCGAGACTTATTGTGGACGCTAGGAGAAAGCCAGCCTAGTTCGCGTAATACCTGCACTTAACCTTTTTGGGAAAATACGTCAGTTTACACTGGTAAATACATTCAACCGACTCATTTTTAAAAGTTTAATAAAATTGATTTGCATGCACGTGGCACAAACTTTTTATAACTTGGGGTAATTATTTGAATATACTACTTGTAAAAGAATTACATGTTCCTTATGCGTTCAGTAGCCCAATCCGTAGACCGGGTTAAAGATCAATAGACACACCACATTATTTATTTAGGCACTGACGGGTGTACGCCTACACCCCGTGCTAAGGTCGTGGCCATCTCGTAAGATGATGCCAAGGATATCCGGGACATGGTCATTAACCCCCCAAAGGCTTTAAGCAAACAAAACATTTCAAAATGGAGCATATCAATGGTTTAACCTCTATTCGATTAAAGATTCAATGCCCGAACCAAGCGGTATTTTATATACCATACCCCAAGCCCATATACGGAAAATAAGTTAAAAGTATTTACCTTTGCAAGTATCAATCACAAATAGCAAGTGCGTGTAGCTTTTACCGGGTCTCCTATTTTGGAACGAAGGTTTATAATAACCTATTAGAATCCTAACGGGTCTTTAATTAAGCCTAAACTTAGACCGGTTGGTTTTAAAGAAAGATACGGTTCAAACGCACGATTAAGCGAAGACCGGAATAGAATGTGTTTTAGACCCGACAAGTTTGAAGACTTGTTTAATATGGGTAATCTAAACACCTTCTGGATTTCGAGATAAAAGCGATAAGGTTTGACCCGTTTCGGCTAGTTTATGCAAACTAGTTACATAAACCGAACCGAACGCGCAAGAGGCGTAACGGGTAATCATGAGAGTCATTTACAGGTTTCCTAAGTTAATATGACTTAAATAGGTTGTGATATCAGTAGGATACCTTCCATTATGCCCAAAACGAGTTTAACCTTAATTTAAGCCCCGTAGGGGTATTTTGGTCCTTTTAAAGATTATAAAAGAGATTAAATGAAATTCTGAGATTCGGGTCCGAATACATCATTAAAATAACTTATTTTAACAGGTCATGTCAGTTGGTGAGAAGTCTTTTATGACAAAATGGTTTTAAACCCAAACTATGCGTTTAATACGCTTAAAAGTCATTTTAAGCGATTTCCTGGTTATACAGGAAATCTGAGTTTTCTAATCAGGTTATAAAGTTCAAAATACTTTATTCATTATAAAATCAGTAGCAATTGGATTGGTGTCAAAATACTATGTAGAACTCATTTTATACACAAAAAGGGTATAATTGGTATTTACCGAATCAACGCCATAACCTTAGATTATGAGCAGGTTAAAAATAATTAAAAATCTTTATAAATCTCAAAATATTATATTACATCAGTGGGTAAAAGGTTTGGTGTCAAAAATTGGGTTTAGATAGGCTTTATGCTAATGACGCCGTTAAATTGCTAAAAAGCGTTCTAATTACGTCATTGAGCATAACTCCTAATCTAGACCTCAAACTGATGTGAAAATTTTGGGACATGTTCATAAATCAGTATTAAAGATTATTGTACTTTCACATATCCAAAATTCTCGTTTTATGGTAAAAAAAGGCATTATGGTCAACTTTAGGCATTCAACGGAAACGTGTAAAAGAATCGGGTAATCTACGAACCAACCACAGAGGGTTATACCAACATGTAACCTGGTCCTAAAGAAGTCCTAAGGCATTTCCAAATCATACTAAATCGGGTCAGAACTGAAGTCAAAGCAAAAGTCAAAGTTTTGCGACTTTCGGTTCCGAACCGGGTCTAAACAGAAAATTGTCGGGTCGAACATGCTTAGACATGTTCTTACATTTATTACTAAGTTATGTGAGTGATAAAATAGGTTACACACCTTCAGCATTGCTAATTATGCGTTAATCCGAAAATTATGGTTCTGTTGACTTTTTATAAACAACTTTGACCCGACATTTGATCTAGTTAGAGTGGGAATCAGAGGGTTCCCTTTTAAGGGTTTAATGCCCACATAATTACCAACTTATAACTACCTTCAATTCGACTAATCACTGGACCATTAATGATTAATCGCTAAGTCAAACGTTAATTACGACGGTTTGACTTTTAAGCTAATAACTAAGTAAAACTCAATTAAGGAAGGTCAAGGGTACTTACCAAAGTCTAATGCACTATAAGAGATGCTTGGGGACTGATCTTAAGCTCCAGGAAGCTCCACAAATGCAGATGGAAGGTGTGATCAAAATGTTGCAACATGAGGGCCTTTTATAGTGAATTTGGTTGCTCATGATCATGCCACACAAGTCTAGCATTGTTCCCAGATCATTTACAAGTGCCCCTAAGCCTAAAAATCAGTAGAGGCCGCGCATGGAAGTGGAAAATATCTTCTAAAGTCGGTTATTGCGCTTAAACAGGCTGCTGTCCCAACTTTCTATATATGGGGATCGGACGCGGCCCGCGTAAGTCTCTGTTAAGGCTTACGCGGCCCGCCTGAGTCCTGCTGTCAGATTTCAAACTTTTCCATTATTGCATCCTTGGCTCTTGGTCCTTCGAAAGGGCATTCCATTTTATTTCTTGCATTATGAGCCCTCCAAATTTACCTATAAGGGCTTCAAGACTTATACCCACTTTGTTAAGTCCTTGGTTTGCTTTGTGTTTACCCGAAAAGTCATAATTTTCAACGTTGACACTTTAACCCCTCGTGTGCAAATTTTATCATAACTTTCTCATACGATAACGAAACTTGGTGAAATATTTATCATGTATTCTAGTGAGCATAATTAATCGTTACAAAGCTTCGGGTTTGCTAAAAGGTCACTCAGAGGTATATCTTAAACATGTTGACACATTTAACCCCTGTAGTTTGTAATCTCTCGCTTTCCTTCACAATTAGCTTCGTATGATCCATGATTCATTCGTTTAAGGGTATAAACATCGTGTCAGGTTATTGTAAAGTATATTTATCCATTGTTGACATTTTGAACCCTTATATTCACAGACTTTTCTTGTTTTTCAACTTTAGTCCCTCTAGAGTATTCTTTCACACGTTCAAGCTTATGACACGTGTCAATACATTATAGGACGCGAATTTTCGAGGTGTTACACGCCAGAGCCCCCTTTTCACAGAATTTTCCGTCCTTTATAGCTACAAATGCCCAGCTCCACTTTTTTTTTTCCAAAAACTCAACTTAAAACATTCGTAACTTTCGTTCTAGATATTCGTTTTACGTGTTTCTTTTTCCTACGTGTCCGTAATTTAAATACGGACCTGTTTACCATCATAGTTCGTATTAAAACCTGGTTTATAAGCAATTAGCCTATGAGTCCAGTTTTCTATTATTGGACCCATTTCATTATATGTCATACCTCGCATTAATCATCATTATTAATTTCTAAACTTAGTTACCCATTCCCGGGCTTGTTGATGTTGGCGTATCACCTCCATCCTTTGGTTTACGCATTTGTAACGCACATTCAATGAGTGATAAGCTAATAATTTCAACATTACCAAATTGGACATTGTTTGACCCGTTTGATTGTCTAATGGAAACCACCATCTTAATGACATACCAAACTTTATTCTAACCAATATTTTGACCCATTTTGTTTGTCTAGTGAGCTTCATCACTTCAACGACATAAAAAATTCACATTTAATGCTATTTCTAAATCAACAAGCTAAAATTAACATTCAAACATAATGTAACGAAACCATAGTTACGTACCTTCAAAGCGCACCTTTTAAACATGTATCGCCACCGGCTTGTCCGCTCGATGTTCCGGTTTCCTTGCCTATAGAGTTCAACCAACCTTTCGTTTAGAACTCTTGTCATAACATATATCGCATAATTCGTCATAACATACTAATATGCATTTTAGTTCAAAATTCCAACATTTAGCTTTCTTTTAGGCGTCTCAACAAACACCAAAAGGGCATAATTTCATAAAATTAACAATCAATTTCATGACTAACTATTTAGCCAAGATAAATCATCAATCAGACAAGTTCATGTCAAATTTTCACATCAACATTCTGGATTTAATTCATAGAGCTCAAAATACACTAGAGTGACAATCTTAATCCTAGTGTTTAACATATTTCTACAAAACCCCTAAACATCTATATTGGTGATTGTTAGGATCGGAGGCTCTCATGATAGTGTTTGTTTGTTTGAAATGAATTATCAATGAATATGAAAACATGTTAAGTGCAGCGGAAATGAAAACAAACTTTGTAAACACAATCAAAGGAGAAAATAGTTTGATAAACAATTGCTTTTCATAGAGTCGAATGATTTACAAATCAAAGCAAAAGATTACAGATAAGCTTACAAACTATACTCCCCCTCTGCCTGATGCCCCAAGGTTGGTTGCACACAAGATGAAAGGATTAGACATGAGGAGAAGAACTCGCTCAGTCAATCAAATGTAACAGTACAGGGTACTGTTACATTTATAGGCAAACCAAACCACTGAGGAATCTCAGCTGACGTCACCATGAAAGCGACGTCTAACAGCCTAACAAACTATATCTACTGTCCTTACACAAACTACTGATGTCTAACAACTGATTGTAATAATAATACAAAACATGAGGAAACAACTGCTTCACGTTCCACTGTTGTAGCCTAAGCACTGATACTTAACAACAACATCAGTGCTTTCTTCAAAGGTGATCAGTCCTTGAATGAGCAGTGTTAGTGTCTTCAGCAGCACTTAAGAGACAGTAGTAGATAGAGCAAAAGAGTTTGTCTTCAGCAGTCTTTAGGATCATATCAGCAGTTGAAAGTGCACAGCAGTTGATTATGAGCAGCAGTTAGAGACCATCAGATGTTACAACTCACTTTCAAGGGGAGAGCAAAGTATAAACTACTGTTTATTGTGAATCCTCTGTTGTGACCTGGTTTTGGCTTTACATTATATGTTCCTTTGTTAGGGTTCAATCCCAACAATCTCCCCCTGGAACAGATAATGCCAAAACCTTTCATTATTCAGGACCTTTATTACTCATCAAGAGTGCCTTAGCTTGTTCTTTGAATTCAGCTTCAAATTCCTTTGCACTCTGGTCATCCTCATCCCTACACAGTGAAAGTCCAAGGAGATCCTGCAAATATTGAACACTAAGGCCTAGTGCTTCTTTCCTTGATATGTGCTTCACATCGCCATTGGCTCTGACCAAGGTCAATACGTGAGTCTTTTGATCAGACATCCACTTTAGTATTTTTAAGCCAAGTGGGTTTCTTGGGAGAGACTTATTTGAAGATGAGTTGAGGGATAATGGCCTTGAAAACAACTGCAGACTTTCAGACATTCTTTTGAAAGCTTCTTCAAAGACTTTGTCAACTGCAGCTATATCTTCTGCAGTTTCTTGTTTAATGAGTTCTTGTTTTTCAGCTTCTGTCTTGTCTTTAGCAGTGTTTGGAGATGCAGTTTTGTTTAATGCCTTAAAAAGGCTTTGAAGCTTTGTTGAGGTTTCTTCTTTTAGACCCATTTTTGTGATGGTATCTTTGAAGTACTCTGCTTCCTTTTCTCTTACCTCTTCTTCAGTTAACTGTTCTCCCTCATCTTGATTTGTTGCAAAAGTAGACCGGAACAGTGTATCGAGGTTTCCCATCTTCTGTTCAAGCTTCATCATTTGTTCTTGCTTTTTAGAAGTGCCTGAAACAGTTGTCTTTCTTTTCTTCAGCCTTTTGTAGGCTTCATCAGTCTGCTGTCTTGACCACTTTGATATGGCTTCAGCAGAGTCTATTTTTGCATCCACCAGCTCCTCTTTCTTTCTTTTATACTCAGCAGTGAAATCAGCAATGAGCTTTTTGAATTTGTTCCAGTTTGGAGGATTTTTCTTCTTTGTGGAATCATTCTTGATTCTGTCAATCCTCTCAGCCTCATGCTTTAGAGCGATTATTGGCCATTCTTCAAACTGTTTTTCTTCAGCAGGATAGAATTTTTCTTTCATAATGTAGGCGAGATATTGTTTTCTTAGCTTTTTGCGTTATTCAGCCTTTTCTTTGATTAGTTCCTGTGCAAATTCTTCTATCTGCTTTACTTTTGTTAAGTAGAACTCCAGTCTTTCAGCAATGCCATCTTGGCTTAACTTTTCTTTTTCACTGTCAACATTTGCTTGTACTTTGGCCTGCCTTGCCTTGAGTTTGAGGTAATCATTCATATCCTCTGGTGACATGTAGCCTATGAGTGAGGAGAATCTTCTTTTTGACGGATCCTCTTCTGTATAGAATTGCCTCATCTCATTTTTGATAGCTTCAAGTTCCAGTGGATATTTTGCAGCATTAGGATCATGCATACCCTCATCGACAGAGATTGGCTTTCTTATTCTTTTGAAGAGCTTTGGTTGTGATGTAGAAAGAATGAGAGCAGTGATGGATGCCTGACAAACATCTGTTGAAACAACTGGTGTCTCAACATCTGTTGTCATTACAACTGCTGATATGTCAGCAGTTGTCTTCTGCTTTTGAGCAGGGGATGGAAGTGGTGATGTTGGTGGTGATGGTGGTGAATCATCATCTGATATGAGATTTCTTCTCCTTTTTAATGAAGAAGAAGCAAATGATGTTTTGGGTGGATCAGTGGTGGTAGATTGGATAGCAGTGGTTTGTGGCAGTGATTGACTGACAGTGGTTGAAACAACTTGTGTTTCAATCACTGTTGTCATTACAACAGATGTTGTAACATCTGTTGTCTTCTGTTTTATGACAGGAGTCAGTGGTGATGGTATGATTGTAGATAATGATGGTGGAGCAGTATTTGTAGTGGTGTGTGGTAGAGTGGTGTGTGTTGAAGATGTTGATGACATAGCAGCTGTTTGGCTACTGACAGCAGTTTTTGTAACTGCTGCTGCAGCAGTTTTTGTAACTACTGCTGTATCAGCTGTTTGACTAACAGGTTTTGAGACCTGCTTTTCTTTTGCTTTTTCAGGCTCAACATGGAGGCCATGTTCTATTCCCCTCCTATTCAAATTTCCCAACAGCTTGTTATTCTCCCCCTTTTTGGCATTATCTGAGGGGGGATTTACAAGAAATGGTATGGAAGAAGGAATTTTGCCAGAAGCATTTTGAATGCTAGCCTTTATAGCCTTGATATCTGCTTGAGTATCTTTAAATCTTGATTCAACCATGTTGGTCAGCATTTGAACTTGAATAGCATGCTTTTTATCAGCCATTTGTTGCTGTGCTTCAAGCATGGGTTGAAATATATTCCATAGCTCATTTGTAGCAAATACCTGTTGTGCAGGTGCTTGAGCAGGAACAGCAGATTGTGATGGGGCAGCAGTGGATTGTGCTTTTTGAGCTTTTAAAATCTCTTGCACCATCTCCTTTATTTCAGCAACTGATTCTTCAAGTTTGTCAACTCTGCCCGTCAATTCCTGATATCGTGAATCATCACCTACTTTAGTAGGATCATCTGAATCCCCACTAGCAGTGGTTATATCAATGTTTGACTTAGGAACTGAGTCCCAAAAGTCATCCATTGATGCCCCTTGTTCTTGGTACTGGGGACTTCTTTCTTCAGCACTTGATAAACCTTTGATGGTGCCAGTGGTTTGATCCAACTCACTGGTGGTTATCGAAGTTGCCATGGAAGAAATTGCCTTCAAGGGAGTCTGATTTATGAAACAACTGGCCAACTGGAGACCTGTTGGTCCACCAGTTGTAGTTGTTGCTCCGCTTGAACTACTAACAGGAGTTACTTGTAACTCCTGTAGTGTAACCTCCTCAACTGTTGCTGGGATAGCAGAGGTATAAGCATCAGACCCAGTCACTTGTGGATGTATACTCTCAGTGATAGGTGATAGAGAGGAACTGGTTTGTGTCTGTGCAATAGCAGCTGCATGCAACAGAGATAGCATGGATTGTGGCATTATTATTGGTGAGGGGATGGGGGTTGAAAGAGACATGTCCTTGGGATCAGGACTGAGGAAGATGGATCCGAGTGGATTCAGAGCTTCATATTGTGGTGTCCCTGTGCTTACAACCTGATCCTTTTGTGAGGATGCAGGAGGAGTTTCGGTTATGGGTTGAGATCTTTCTTCCAACTGCTGTGAGGAAGTAGCAGCAGTGGTTTGTGGTGACTTTTGTGTTGTCACAGGCATTTCCTCTGGGATCTCATCTTCCAGAGTTGCCTTTGTTTTGGGTTTGGTGGGTTTTCTGGTAATTTTCTTTTTGGTCTTTTTAGTGGTGACAGGTGTGGGTTTCAACGCAGTGGGAGTGCTGCTATGATCACCTGGAGCAGTGGGCTCAGCAGCTGATACCTGAGGAGCAGTTATAACTGCTAAAGTCTGCTCAGGTACCCCTGCTTTTGTTTTTATTGGTGCCATCATCCTTGAAAATGCCTCTTTTGTTATGCTTTTTATTTGACAATGAACACCTTGTTTGAGCAAATTTACATCTTTCTTTTCAAATTTTTGTTCAAAATAATAACTCAAAAATCTTGGAAAAAGTAAAAATGCTTTATTTTCAACGTTTTTCACCATGTCATTGAAAATCTCCTGGGAGTAGTTATAGTCTTTATTATTCAAAATAGCGTAACCCAGGCATTGAATTTTCAGTGGTATTTCGTTGAAAGATGTTGTTTTATTTGAAGCACACATCAAAAGTGTGTGAAATAAAAACCTGGGTGCAGATGGAAAATAACCCTTTTGTAGGGTATCTACCTTTGGTTCTTCTGCATAACCCCTTTTCATGAAATCAGTTTTCATCTCGACTTTTTCAAATGAGAGTTTACCTTCCTGATCGTTGAGATTAAAGACTTCTGAGATCGACCGAGGGGTTATTTGAACTGCTTTATCCTGTATCGAGGAGTTTATGGCTATGACTTTTCCGTCTTGTTTTTCAAGCGTCGCCTTTTTCCAAAACTCTCTCTGGGTTTGCAGATATATGGGAGCATTCACTGTCAACAAAGTTTTGTACTTTGATCCATTTATTGCATCAACGATGGTGTCAAAGGTGTGATTATCGGTAGGTTTTGTGAATAAACCCAGATAGTTATGAGATTGTTTGAATGGTATTTCGATGGGTTCTTCGGTCGTTTGAGCGACCTCAGTTGAAGGTGATGGTGATGTAGGTTTTGATTTTGATTTTCCTTTTGACTTCGTCATTTTGATGAAGAAGAATCGGAGAATGATTTTGAGGGTTTTGAGAAGAAGGGTTGAAAACTGCTATGAGAAGAGAATTTTTTTGGAATTCAATTCGACAGTGTAAAACCCTGTTTGGGGGTTTAGGGCAGGGTTTTATTTAAAATATGATCGCTGATGTGGCAGCGGTTATTTCGATCTGAGGGCTGAAAACTGACCACGTGTCAAACACTGATGAGACGGATGGAGTATAGAGAACAGTTGTTTTAAGAACCACTGACGTATCAAACATCAGTAGTTACAACGGTAAAAATTATGGGCAGTGAATGATTTTTACTATCAGTGGATAGCATATCAGTGGATAAGACACTGATTTTGAGCATCAGTGTTTTTTTTTTTTTAAGGAAATGAGGGATCAGTGGTTAACTTTCAGCAGTGGACAGTGTTTAGAGATCAGATGTTGGAACAAGGCAGTGGTTAGGGTAAATGGTAAATATCTGAAAGACAGATGTTACAGTAACAATTTTGAGGATTTTCATTCAAGGTTTTGCCACATGTCAATTTTGAAGGACAGTGGTTTAGTACCCTAGATGATGAAAACTTTTTGCTAAGGCAACTCATTTTCGTTTAATATTCAATTAAAACATGAGTACCCTAGTATTTTAAGCACAGTTTGCAATCAACCTTTGATAAAAATTTAGGAGCAAACCTGAGTATGATATGATCATGACATATGTACCATTTTCTTTTGACCCATGTATGAGGATACTAATACCATAAAAATGAGGTATTACATCCTGACAGGAGCTGAAACTATTGCCAACAAAAACAAGCATATAAGTTCCATATATATTATTCCAAAAAAAATGAATAATATATCCTGATTATTTGAGAAAATCCTTTGAACAAAAAAAATAGTTAAAGGATTTTTCTGAGAATAGTATCAAAAAGGATCTGGTGAAATTTCAATAGAGTATATAATCATATCATACATAAGTTTTGAAAATGGTCACCAGTGGAAAGAACTTTTGGATACATTTTGACCACTGTTTGGAACCATTTTCTTTGACTATTGATTGCAAACTTGAGGACATATGGAGAAATTTTTTTGAACATTTGTCTAGTCCTCTTTGGAGTTCATTTACTGGAATCAAAACCTATTTCTGAACAGATAAATGCACATAGTTGCTCAATTACCATTATTACCCTAAACTTTGACTCATAAGTGTTTTATGTTTATACTCTTTTCTTTTGACTTCAAAAGTTTTGAGATAAACACACTTCTGAGTATTTGTGAATATTAGTCCAAAATCATTCTACAGTAATGTTTTGAGAGACTTGATCATGTTTTCACAAGTTTTTCATCCAATCTCACATTACATATGATGCGGACTAAGTTGACCCTTGTTTTCTTAATGTATTTGAACATAGTTGATTTTGTCCTTTTTAGGAACTCAACCTGTTTTCAACACATAAGATCTAAATAACTTAAGTTTTAATTTCCCTCTATTAGTGTTAACAAAACAACAATGCTTTTATGAACATAGGTTTTGTTAATCTGAGGTTTGTACTTCAGTATTTAATGAAAACATCACAAATATCAAGACAACAGTTGAAATCAATATTGAAAAATATAAAACGATCCCATAATTTGACAAATATGTTCACAGATCTGAAAGCTATGGGTGACTTTTGCATGATATCACCTGTTGTGTGAAATTTGTGTGTTATATGACATCTTGGTTGATCTACACAGATTTTGAATAACCATTTTGAACATGATTTAATCGATACTCTGTTTTTCAACAAAATACAACCAACCTTAGTATCAATGAATTTTGAGCCGAACTGTTATGTCAAATTGATTGTTAGATCGAATTTTGACTGTCCGGGCTCTGATACCAATTGTTAGGATCGGAGGCTCTCATGATAGTGTTTGTTTGTTTGAAATGAATTATCAATGAATATGAAAACATGTTAAGTGCAGCGGAAATGAAAACAAACTTTGTAAACACAATCAAAGGAGAAAATAGTTTGATAAACAATTGCTTTTCATAGAGTCGAATGATTTACAAATCAAAGCAAAAGATTACAGATAAGCTTACAAACTATACTCCCCCTCTGCCTGATGCCCCAAGGTTGGTTGCACACAAGATGAAAGGATTAGACATGAGGAGAAGAACTCGCTCAGTCAATCAAATGTAACAGTACAGGGTACTGTTACATTTATAGGCAAACCAAACCACTGAGGAATCTCAGCTGACGTCACCATGAAAGCGACGTCTAACAGCCTAACAAACTATATCTACTGTCCTTACACAAACTACTGATGTCTAACAACTGATTGTAATAATAATACAAAACATGAGGAAACAACTGCTTCACGTTCCACTGTTGTAGCCTAAGCACTGATACTTAACAACAACATCAGTGCTTTCTTCAAAGGTGATCAGTCCTTGAATGAGCAGTGTTAGTGTCTTCAGCAGCACTTAAGAGACAGCAGTAGATAGAGCAAAAGAGTTTGTCTTCAGCAGTCTTTAGGATCATATCAGCAGTTGAAAGTGCACAGCAGTTGATTATGAGCAGCAGTTAGAGACCATCAGATGTTACAACTCACTTTCAAGGGGAGAGCAAAGTATAAACTACTGTTTATTGTGAATCCTCTGTTGTGACCTGGTTTTGGCTTTACATTATCTGTTCCTTTGTTAGGGTTCAATCCCAACAGTGATTATGAATCTCATAACGATGAGCAAAATTCAACAAGCTTGATTTCGTTCCAATTTCATCCAAACAATAATCATGCAAGCACAGTTTCTGAATCTTATGTGTTCATTCAGAATTTAAGATGGAACCAAATAGTGAAATTTTACATACCTTATGACCCCTTTACTGAGGTGATCACAAATTTATGCTTGGTTCTCGATTTAGAACTGATTTGAGCTTTCAATTTGATCAATTTGCAAGAACTAGGGTTTGAAAGGTTTAGTTTGGTCGCCCCCTGTGTTTGATCGATCCAGACACACACAACTGTGTGTTTAGGATTTTTAAGTTTTGTTTTTATAAAAATTAGTTTCAATTTTAACACCTTTGGCCCTTCAACTATTGTCAAGTTTTACTTTAGGTGTTTTTAATCAACTCTCATATTACTACAAGACTTCTGACTAACTAGGTTATTTTTATTCCTAGTTAGTTTATTTTGTTTATTACCAACATTAAATTTATAATAAAAGATTTATATTTTCGGGGTGTTACAAAATAGCATCATCAAGTTTTTGAAATAAGTATAGAATGCTAGTGATTTGATTACATACATGTACCACCAAATTTTACAAACAGTCCCCAACTTTTAGTGACACAATTGGAAGCATATTGTCACAACCCCTGACCCCACCCTGGGAGCGGGAGCTGTAAGTCAGTCAAGTGGTACCGGTGTTTATTAAATACGTGGAAAAAAATTTCTTCAGAATCGTAGTTAAGAAATAATTTCAGAGTTTGTAAACACCAAATTTTTAATATTTAAACAAATGGGCTAAAACCCATATTTCATTTAATTATTTCTATAAGGATAAACCCAAATAAATAAAATATAAATTTCTTCTTTTATTCAGGTATTTATAGCCACTTTATTTAAGCCTTCAGTGCTCCAAAGCAGGCTTCTCATACTTTCACAGTAAGTTACTTGAAACGCGTTTGAAAATATTTCATCAGCAAGAAATACTGGTGAGTTCATTCTATTTTATAAAAAAGTCACATTATTATATTTTACAGTATTAAGAGCGATTACAATGTTTATATCTAACAAAAACTCCAAAGTACTTGTCACTCGACGGATCTGTGACTATGGTCATATCACACATTGGCTACCCATGTCCAGTTGTGAAGGTTATCAAGTAATGTATACAAAGCCACATAATACCGGCAGTAATTTGTAGAATACAAAGACTTAATCACTGTAAGTATAACTGAAAAACATTTAGGGTTTTGCAAAGCAATTTGATAAAAAGAGAGAATGACTCACTTTGTAACTTTAACTACAGGCCTCCTGGTATAATCTTTAGCATAACTCCTGAGCTCTTAATAAAATATATAATGCACTCGTGTTAAGTATAATAACCCAATTCAACTTTATCAATGCATCACGAGATCAGAATCCCAACGTAGTTTACAAAGCATAGCCTTAATCATGCAGCGCCTTGACATCCGTTGTTGGGTTCAAGATCGATCGGACAGGGTATCGAATCAGTGACCAGGGGTTAAAACACTTAAAACGGGGCAAAGCTTTGTAAGATTTATGGGTGTAATACTAAAGAAAACAAGGTGTAAATAATAGCAAAGAGGCGCGAGTGAAGGAAAGAAAAGAAATGGGAGTCGTTTAAAAAGCTTCTACTGCTTCAATATTTATAGTTGAAGAAACTTGTTTGGCAAGCTCAAATAAGATTCCTTCTGATCACTTAGGACACGTACACATTTCAACAATTCAAATGTTTTTAATTTTATTATTATTTTATTATTATAATTAATCCAGCTACTTCACTCATTTATCGTTTATAACTTCTAAAATATGACGTTTTATAAAACGATGAATATGTCATTAGAACGAGAATATTTTTATCTACATTTTGACCTAAGTTTCATTAAAAACGGAGTAAGGTCAATTAAAATGTATTTTTATTATTTAGTTATTAAGCGGAACCTTATGTTCGTCTAAATATCTCATATTTCTAACAGTCAACTTACTTGTAATCTACCCGTTTAACAATATAAGTTTTATATACTTTATTTTAAAATAAAAAAATATGGAAATGTTACACATATGGACATGATGAAAGTGAACAATCCCTGTGCTAGTTTAGGGTGTATATATATAAGTGTGTATCAAGCATATGGATATGAAGCCATCATAGCAATTCCACATAGCCCTTCTTTAGTTTCAACATCTCTCTGCATCCTAATGTATCCTTCTTCACCCCAAACCGTGCCCCATGAGTTCTTCACGAGCCAGTACTTGATGCCATCATCGCTGGTTCCGTACCCAACATCTGTAACCCCATGGTCCAATTCAGTACCACAAGTTCCATTAGAAACACCACTCGAGTAAAACTGGAGGTCACCATCCCTGGCATCAATGGCAACAGAAACATGTTGCATAGCCACTGCCTTCAACAATGTCGCTTCACTATTTGCGGATACATCCTCATGTCCCGTGATCTTGGCTGCAGCAACACCTTCTTTCTTTGTATTGCAAGTTCCATCTGCTGCTTCGTAAGTGTTGGTGCACTAAATGTCTGCTGATTACGTTATTATCAAGTCTTGTGTCTAGGATTGTTTGAATGATTACACATTAGGGTTTAAGTTAGGGTTTTTATGTTTAAACACAAGATTTCGCTTGAGAGGTAATGTGTTTGCTTGAAGCGAAATCAGAACATAATAGATTTCGCTTCAGACATGCTCAAGCGAAATCTCAAGCTTCTATATATAGGTAGTAGGTCATTTGAAGCGAAAGAAGAGTTGTCATTGTATGTGAGTCAAGGTGCTGCTGAATTTTTGTCAGAAAATCATTGTAAAGACTCAGAAGGCATTAATAGAAAGAAAATTAAGAGGAACAAAGCTGTTATGACTTTATGTGCATTGATTCCGCCTTTACACATGAAGATGAACACCTTAACTGACTTTTAGAGGTCGTATAACGGTCCAACAAGTGGTATCAGAGCTCAGGACGAGGAGTTCATACCATAGCAGCGGATTATCTTCTTTCTACTCACTTCTTTTTACGTTTTTCAGATTTGAACAAGTTCCAACGGTCGAAATGGTCTGATTTTCGAGTATAACGTGTAAAACGTAGTATTAACAAAGCCTACAAAGTTTCGGACTAAAATCATTGCTTTGAGAAAAAGTTGATACGAATTGAGAAAATCCACACAGACGAACAGAAAGCTGATTTACATACCAAAGCTTTTGATAAAAATCGGTTTAAATATTTGTTAAAACTGAATGGTATGAAGCTTCTGTCGATGTCGGATGGCATAATTGGCGTTGATGAGGGTACTGTTGCGGATGAAGACGAGAAACAATCTGCAATGGTTTGTCGAATTTTTACTTGTTTTGGTATTTAGGGGGAGTAGATGTTTGTACATAGTTTATTTTCAGAAAATACAAAAACAGTAAAAAAATGCAAAAATACAAAAACATGATAAAATGAAAAAGAGCTTGTGTATATAGGGAAAATGATAGTACATCGGCTTGACGGTCACGGTATGCTAAAGATTTGAATAGTTTAAAAGAGTTAAACAATCTTACTGATGATGTGTCGATAGGTTTTCGCACATTTAGTAGATTTATTCAGGATATAAACCTAAATTCAAACTTGTGAATTCGTGGGGAACACTACTTGGATATATAGGTAACCCCTGAAATCTCGTTTGAAAGGTCTCGTAATCTGATATACTAGGTCTTTATACTCTATGATGTCTGGGGTATTATTCCGGGACTTCTGCTGAACGGTAGTTCTGACCTAGTCCCTGGCTAATACTTACTGCAAATGCTTGAAACACAGCATTAAACCCTCAGCATGCTGAAACAATAAAATTGATATATGCTGTTGTTGTAAGCAAAAAGATCCTCTAAAGGGGACACACCGAAAAGTCGAAGCTGATATCTCTCTGCGTATACGGAAGTATCGATCTGAGATCCCTCGGCCCTTGCATTCCTAAATTATATACAGACATCATTGTAGTATTCTCACCTGTAAGACTGATTATTGGGATTCTGGATACGGGAGTATATTCAAGAGGTGGGACACATGAATGATCTAAGTTCTTAATTCATCTAAATTGTATCCTGAATAAGTTGAAATTTGTATGAGAATTTAAGATGGATCAGTATATCGATAATCAAGGTAAATTGTTTAAATCTGTGTATGAAATGTAGCTTAACGGTACTTGTGATTTGTCTAAAAAGCTGATATGATTCCCTGACACGCTCACCAAAAATATGTTTGTAATTAGTTTACTTTGTTTAATTTTTGCAATTTAAGCTTTCTGTATTTCATTTCTTAGTTTAGAATATTTTGATAAAATCCAAAAAGATTTTATTTCTGCTTTATTTTTCCGACAAACCAAAGTGGAAAGTTGATTGTTGGATTCTCAGATGTTTGAAGCAGATGCAGGAGATTCTGGACTGAAGAATGAGGAGAGCTTACTTTGAAGAAGTTTGAATTGTTTGAAATGACAAAATCAAGTTCATTAATTTGATACTTGTTATTTTTAGAAAATGTTTGAAATTGTTTTTAAAATCAGTGTGTTTCGTCAAAAGATCAACCAAGGTCATTTAATTGGACTTGGTAGATTAATTGAGTAATCAGGGTCATTAACTTGAACCTGAATACTTGAGTGGATTTCTAAAGCTGATTGAGTTTGTGTTTTATTATTAAAAAGATAGAATGGTTATGTTTGTTGGTTGAGTAACAGGTTTGATTTTTATCATTCTCACGGAAGCTAAATGACAAAGCTTGAACCAGATTTCTCAGATTCTAGCATATTGAGAGGGGGAGTCTGTGAAAGGGGGAGTCTGGATCAACAATCAAAGGGAAGATTGAAGTTTAAAGTTTAAAGATTGAAGATAAAGATTGATGAGAGTTTTTACAATGTTTGAAGATTGTGAAAGACAAAGACTTGAAGCCAAAGACTTCATCAACATCCAAGGGGGAGTCTGTTGGTGCACTAAATGTCTGCTGATTACGTTATTATCAAGTCTTGTGTCTAGGATTGTTTGAATGATTACACATTAGGGTTTAAGTTAGGGTTTTTATGTTTAAACACAAGATTTCGCTTGAGAGGTAATGTGTTTGCTTGAAGCGAAATCAGAACATAATAGATTTCGCTTCAGACATGCTCAAGCGAAATCTCAAGCTTCTATATATAGGTAGTAGGTCATTTGAAGCGAAAGAGGAGTTGTCATTGTATGTGAGTCAAGGTGCTGCTGAATTTTTGTCAGAAAATCATTGTAAAGACTCAGAAGGCATTAATAGAAAGAAAATTAAGAGGAACAAAGCTGTTATGACTTTATGTGCATTGATTCCGCCTTTACACATGAAGATGAACACCTTAACTGACTTTTAGAGGTCGTATAACGGTCCAACAAGGTGCACTAAATGTCTGCTGATTACGTTATTATCAAGTCTTGTGTCTAGGATTGTTTGAATGATTACACATTAGGGTTTAAGTTAGGGTTTTTATGTTTAAACACAAGATTTCGCTTGAGAGGTAATGTGTTTGCTTGAAGCGAAATCAGAACATAATAGATTTCGCTTCAGACATGCTCAAGCGAAATCTCAAGCTTCTATATATAGGTAGTAGGTCATTTGAAGCGAAAGAGGAGTTATCATTGTATGTGAGTCAAGGTGCTGCTGAATTTTTGTCAGAAAATCATTGTAAAGACTCAGAAGGCATTAATAGAAAGAAAATTAAGAGGAACAAAGCTGTTATGACTTTATGTGCATTGATTCCGCCTTTACACATGAAGATGAACACCTTAACTGACTTTTAGAGGTCGTATAACGGTCCAACAAGTGGTATCAGAGCTCAGGACGAGGAGTTCATACCATAGCAGCGGATTATCTTCTTTCTACTCACTTCTTTTTACATTTTTCAGATTTGAACAAGTTCCAACGGTCGAAATCGTCTGATTTTCAAGTATAACGTGTAAAACGTAGTATTAACAAAGCCTACAAAGTTTCGGACTAAAATTCAGACTAAAACATATTATAATTGACATAATACAGGGTTTCGCTTGAAAAATGTTCGAAGGATTTGGTTGATTTCGCTTGAGATCAGACTATTTGGACAATTTCGCTTGAACCTCTGAAGCGAAATACTGTTGTGATTTTGGATTTCGCTTGAATTCTTCTGAAGAGAAACTGATTATTCTGGATTTCGCTTGAATATTCTGATCTGCTGAAGCGAAATAGTAGATTTCGCTTGAAACATTTAGTTAACAGATTTCGTTTGAATCAAAATTGTTGTTTGAGTTTCGCTTGAAGGTGAAGCGAAATAGTTTATAGCAGATTTCGCTTGAACAGTATCATAGTGCTGATTTCGCTTGAAATCATTACATTTCATAGTATTTCGCTTGAACTTGCTGATTTTTCAAAACCTAAAATTTTCTAAGTTTTTGACTGATTTTTCAGGTACATTCATGATGGATGATATTTTCTTGAACCCGTTTAGCGATATGTACGCATTCGCAGGAAACTCGGGAGATGATACTTCTACAAACAACAACAATACGAATGAGAACGAGAATACTCCGAAAGAAAGAAAGAAGGAAGCTTGGGAGTCCGAAAGCGCATTTGGAACGTTTAACAAACCTCCTAAGCTGATGGCTATAGAAGATTATAGCAGGTGGGCAACAAAGTTCGAAGATTGGTTGATGGCATTTGCTTTTCCTTGCTGGAAAAGTATGAAAAATGGTTTTGCCCAAGGAAAGAAAAATGGTGAAGCATTAAGATCAGTTGAAGAGATTGACAATTTTGTGGCTGAGCAAAAATGTGTGGCATTATTGTTTCAATCGGTGCGTGAAGACATCATTTCACTGATAGATTACTCAAATTCTAAAGACTTATGGGAAAAACTTGAAAAGAAGTGTCTTGGAAGTAAAGAGATTGTAAAAAATAAAAAGAAACTTCTTAGGAAAGAGTTTGATATGTTTAGTTGTATGAAAAATGAATCGGTGTGTAAAATGATTGAAAGGTTCGGTCATCTGAAGCTGGAATTAGCAAGACATGATATCAGATATTCAGATGATGAGCAAGTAGACAAGTTGTTCGATTCATTGCCAGACGAGATGGAGTGGAGATATTATGCTCTCATGCTTAAAAATACTATTCCTTCTGAATTGTTGACTCCAGATGTGTTGATTGAAAGACTGGAAAGTCATGAGCTAGAGCTGAAGAAAACGTACAAAGTTAATCAGTCATCTTATCAACAGAATCTGGAACTGTACTATCCAAAAAGCATGATGCCGAAAGCTACTTCTCCAAAAACTGCATTTTCTGCTGAGAATGTTTCTACAGTTGGAAAAGAAAGTCAAAGTGGTCAAAGCAGTGGAAGCCATAGTGGTTATCACAGTGGATCTACATCTTCTGCAAATCATTCTGATGCGAAGTTTTCTTGCAATATTGCGATAGATCTGAAGAACGCACAGAATTTTGATGCGGAGTCAGCCAAGCAACAAATGGTCTTTTTGGCGTCTGTTTTGGAATCCTAAGAAGGATTGGTGGCTGGAAAAATCGGGAATACAAATCTGACGAAAGAAGACTACGATCAGATAGATCCTGAAGAAATGGAGCTGATAGACATTCGTTGGGCAATGGCAAGTGCAGTTCGACGTGCACAACGCTTCATGGAGATTACAGGAAGGAAAACGATCGGTGGTCCGTCTACAAAACTGGGGTTCGATAAATCAAAAGTGACATGTTTTAAATGTAAGCAGAAGGGTCACTTCAAACGGGAATGCAGGAATGCGTATGCTGATGAGTCAGAGAATCCATTTCGAGATGATTATTACAAAAAGGCAATCTACCATCAGAATAAATCCGAGCCGCCTAGATTGAAGCAGTCTGAAGATAACAGAGAAAAATCAAGGGCTCTTGCTGTGATTTATGATGATGAGGGGTATGATTGGAGTAAGGAAGTTCTACCGGAAGAAGATGCGGTTGGTTACGCATTCATGGCAAGCAATGATGAACCTAAGCCATGGAAAGATGATCGTACTGAAGAAGAGAAGTATCATTACCGGAAAATGACTGCTGAAACCAAGATTATCAGACTTTCTGGTATCTTTCTGGAAGCTAGAAGAGCAAACAGATGGGATCCAGATAGAGAGTGCTATCTTGATAGGTATGGCAACATTGCAATTGATGACAAAACGCTAGATATCGAAGCCATTATCAAGGAGTACAAAGAAGAAGATGAATATTGGCAACATAAGTGGTGGGGAACTCCAACTTCGAAAATGATTGAAGAAGCGAAGGAGAAAGAGGAGAAAGAGAAGAAAGAAAAGCAGGTTGATATAGGCATAATTGATACTACGCAAGAGTTGACAGCTGAGAACCTGGGAGTGATGGCTGATAAAGTGCTAGCTGCAAAAGCACTTGAGGTAGATCCTAATTCTGTCACTGAGTCAAAGAGATCGGTCAGTCAAAGTGTGTCAACAAATGCGTCAGGTAACAAGTTTGAAGGAAATGCTGACTGCAAAAATTGCACCAAACAATGCAATTTTTGTAGCACTGTCACGTATCTTAACAGTGAGAAAATTCAGAATCTGACAACAAAGGTTAGAAATGTTGAAAATCAGATTCTCGATCGTGACAAAAGTGTAAGAGCTTCAACTGAACGGAACAAAGAATTAACGACTCAAATTGAAAATGATAAAACTGAACGTGAGAAAATAAAATCTGAAAATGAAAAGTTAATTCTTGAAAACCGTCAGATTTCTGAAAAGTTTGAGAAATTGAAAAACATTGTCAAAGATAGTGATGATCGTAATGGCAAAACATTTAAAGAAAATGAACATCTAAGAGCTGTTTTGAGATTAAAAGAAGAATCGATTAATGAACAACTGGATCAAATTGCTAAACTGAAACTTAAAGTTCAAGAAGCTGAAATTGAGAATGAACGAATCCAGTTGAAACTTAACAGCTATAAATCGGCAAGTTTTGTTTTGCAGCATATTGTTCCTAAACCTATAGGGAAAAACAAAGATGGCGAGGATGTGTTTTCTGATGGAACGGGTGTAGGTTTTCACAAAGTTCCACCGCCAATTTTAGACAACTACACGAAAAAGCAGTCTAGTTTGTTGGAAATTGAGGAAGAAAGTGAAATTAAACTTCCTGAAAACATTGATGTCACGTTTACATCTTCCAATGACGAGGGTGTCCAAAGTGATGTGGTGAAAAGTGTGGTAGACAGAGTGCTTAAACCGGATTGTGACACTTCTGAGGAGGATGGGGGTTTCTTGGACAAATACATTCAGAAACCAAAGTCCAAAAACAACTTAAGTGATGAACCGGGTCTTGTGATGTACAAGATGGCTGGATCTGATAAGTTGTATTCGGATTCTGAGTTTCCCATTGAGAATGTTAATGAGAAAAAGTTGACAAATGTTTTCAAGTTAGTTGAAGTTGAGTTGTCAGAGGTGAACAGTTTGAGTCAAACAAAAAGGCAAATGAATTTTGAGAAAGATAAATCTTATTACAAAAAGCCTATTGTTCCACCACGTTTTTATAATAACAATCGAAACAATTGGTCAGGTGGTTATCAAGGTGGTAAGAGTTATCAGAAAAAGAGTTTTCAAAACAGAAGGTTTGCTGAAAAGAAGGTGTTTGTAAATGGTTCAAGTTCACTTTCTGATGAGGAAAGTAAAATTTTTTCAAAATCAAATGAAGAGTTCTTTGAGAAAAGAGCTTCACAGTATCAGTCTGAAGGCACGAGTCGAGTAGCTGATACTCGTACTTGTTTTAGATGTGAACAAGTTGGTCATATTGCACGAAAGTGTACATATGTGAAGCCTAGGACTGAAGCTGTGAAGGTTCAACAAAAGAAAGTTGATGTGAAGGGTAAAGCACCAATGTATGTTGAGAAGAAAGTGGTTGAAAAGCAAAACGCTAAAATCAACAATGTAAAAGCAAAAAATGAACCTGTAAAGAAGTTGGTAACTCAAAATGACAAATTTTATAAACGGGTTGCATTAACTGAACAAATTTGGAAACCAAAAACAGAGAAGAAAATTTCACCTTCTGAAGTGAAAAAGGGTGAAGAATCAATTACGATTGATTATGATGCAAAATTTCCACCTTTGAAGGCTGAAAATTTCAAAATTCAAGTTGCTAGAGTCAAGGTTACACCTAAGGCTGATGAGGCCTGGGTGGACACCATGTTCGAATAAGCAGTTTGAATGGCCGGAGCTTCCTAGTTCGCGAAGCATGAATCGGCATCTTTATTGTAGTTGGTTAAATTGAAGTTTGTTTTGTGCAGGATCTTCCACAACTAATATCCAGATGGATCATGGATAGTGGCGCATCTCGACATATGACAGGGAAAACTGCATTATTGTATGATGTGAGAAACATTAATGGTGGTTATGTGGGATTTGCTGGTCATGAAGGTGGTAGAATTGTTGGTGAAGGAACGTTGTCCAATGGGATTGTGACGTTTGAGAGAGTTAACTACATCACTGAGCTGGAGAACAATCTGCTTAGTATCTTGCAGATCTGTGACAATCAGTATACTACTCACTTCACTGATAAAGAATGTTTGATTCTGAAACCTGGTTTTGTTATTCCTGAAGAATGGATTATTATGAGGGCACCTAGAGTGAACGATTTATATGTGTTAGACATGTCTGTAGCAACTACAACTACTGGTCAAGCACATTGTTTCGTGTCTAGAGCAACTGAGAAAGAATCCAGATTGTGGCACCGAAAGATGGGGCATATACATCTTAGAAAAATGAATCACTTGGTGCACAATGATTTGGTATTGGGTGTTAATATCAAAGGCTTTCATCTGGAAGGGGAGTGTATTAGCTGTATCAAAGGCAAGCAGAAGAAGAAGTCACACCCTACAAAGCAAGTCAATTCAGTTTCGAGACCTCTGGAAAGACTTCACATGGATTTGTTTGGTCCGGTGAATGTCAAAAGTATTACAGGAGATTCCTATTGTTTGGTCGTTACTGATGATTATTCCAGATTTTCGTGGGTTTCTTTCTTGAAGACGAAAGATGAAACATTTGACAGTTTGATGGCGCTGTTCAGGAAGATAGAGAATTTGTACCAAAGGTGTATAAAGAGAATTCGAAGTGATAATGGTACTGAATTCAAGAACAGCAAGATGGAAGAATTTTGTGATGAAAGAGGTATTTTGCATGAGTTTAGTGCTCCGTACACTCCGCAGCAGAATGGAGTCGCAGAACGCAAAAACCGGACGCTAATCGAGACGGCTAGAACTATGCTCGCAGATTCAAAGTTACCGATTAATTTTTGGGCTGAAGCTGTTTCTGCCGCATGCTATACGCTCAACAGGGTTCTTACTGTCAAGAAGTTCAACAAAACATGTTTTGAGCTAATCAATAACCGCAAACCGAATTTGAAATATCTAGAACCGTTCGGGTCACCTTGTACGGTTATAGAGCCTTTTGGAAAGTTTGGTCCGAAGTGCATCGAGGGTATATTTGTTGGTTATTCAAATCCATTGAGACGTGTCTTCGTTCCAAGTGAGAAGCGGATTATTGAAGCTGCAAATGTTGAATGTCAAGGTTATACTATGCCGCCGCAGAATCCTGGTGATTCATGGCGTTATCATTATGACAAACTGTGGGATTCGTTTGACATGAGAGAAGAATTAGAGGATGATGAAGATTTCTTTGATGAGTTGGATATTTTGCGTGAATATGAGTCGTAGTTAAGGTTCCCAGCTGAATATTCATGGAGACCACGGGAAACTTCAAATGACGATGAAGCAGGTCCAAGTAATGCTGGTAAACATGATGATGTCCAACAGAATGAAGTTGCTCAGGATAATCAGCCGGATCAGAATGTTAATATAGAAGCTGAAAACATGCCAGTTTTTTATCACGGTGATTCAGATTCAGATTCTGAGGGGGAGCAAATTCAGATTTCAGGTCAAACAAATCAAGTTGGTGAACAAGATGCAGAGCAGAATGTTACTAATCTGAAGGGAAATGTAGATGTTCAAAGTGAAGTGATGCCGCGAACTTTTTCATATCATCCAGAGGAGTTGATTATAGGAGAATTACAAGCTGGAGTTCGCACTCGAAATCAGATTGATAAAGGGCTTACATGCTTTTATACAAAAGTTGCTCCTTTGCAAACTGAATTTTCAATAAGTTGTTTTATCTCGCAGGTTGAACCAAGAACTTACAAAGAGGCGCTTACTGAAGACTCTTGGGTCAATGCTATGCAGGAGGAACTTAGTCAATTTGAGAAATTGGGAGTGTGGAAGTTAGTTGATTTGCCGGATGGTCATAGGAAAATTAACACTAAGTGGGTGTTTAAGTGTAAGAGGGACGATAGAGGAGTTGTAGTAAGGAACAAAGCTCGACTCGTTGTTCAGGGCTTTAGTCAACAGGAGGGAATTGATTTTACCGAAGTCTATGCTCCTGTAGCACGACTAGAGGCAATCAGAATTTTTCTTGCATTTGCGTCTTGGAAGAACTTCAAAGTTTATCAGTTGGATGTTAAATCGGCGTTTCTTTACAGGAAGGTTAAAGAGGAGGTTTATGTTGGTCAGCCGCCGGGCTTTACTGACCCAATCCACAAAAACAAGGTCTACTTATTGGACAAAGCGTTGTATGGTCTACATCAGGCACCGAGAGCTTGGTACGAGACTTTGTCTCAACACCTACTCGCTAACAAGTTCATTCGTGGAAAAGTGGATGCCACTCTCTTCACTAAAGTCGTTGATGGTCATCTTCTAATAGTTCAGATTTATGTGGACGATATAATCTTTGGGTCAACAAATGAAAATCTATGCAAAGATTTTGAATCAGTGATGAAGCAGAAGTTTGAAATGTCATCAATGGGGGAGATGAAATTCTTTCTGGGTTTACAAGTTGAACAACTTCCTGAAGGAATTTTCATTCATCAGTCAAAGTACGTTCATGATATTCTAGAGAAATTTGGGATGTCAAGTTCTACTCCAGCTGCTACCCCACTTGCAACAAATCATGGGATTCACCCAGATCTCACCGGAGACAGGGCTGATGAAACTTTTTATCGCTCCATGATAGGTTCTTTAATGTACTTAACTGCTTCACGTCCTGATATCATGTACCCAACGTGCCTCGCAGCAAGATTTCAGTCTAACCCGAGAGCATCGCACATGATTATTGTGAAGAGGATATTGCGCTACCTGAAAGGAACTCCTTCATTGGGGTTGTGGTATCCTAGAAAAGGCGATTTTATGCTCGAAGGGTATTCCGATTCGGATTTCGGATGCTGCAAAGTTAATTCAAAATCAACAACTGCAGGATGCCAGTTCTTTGGTTCTAGATTGGTTACCTGGCAGTGTAAGAAACAAACGTCTGTGGCGTTATCTACTTGTGAAGCGGAGTACGTTTCTGCTAGCAGTTGCTGCTCTCAGATCTTGTGGATACAGCAACAGATGCGCGACTACGGTTTGCAGATTCTTAACACACCTCTTTTTGTTGATAATGAGGCCGCAATTAATATAACTAAAAATCCAGTACATCACGCTAAAACTAAACACATAGAAATTCGTCATCACTTTATTCGAGATTGCTTTGAGAAAAAGTTGATACGAATTGAGAAAATCCACACAGACGAACAGAAAGCTGATTTACATACCAAAGCTTTTGATAAAAATCGGTTTAAATATTTGTTAAAACTGAATGGTATGAAGCTTCTGTCGGTGTCGGATGGCATAATTGGCGTTGATGAGGGTACTGTTGCGGATGAAGACGAGAAACAATCTGCAATGGTTTGTCGAATTTTTACTTGTTTTGGTATTTAGGGGGAGTAGATGTTTGTACATAGTTTATTTTCAGAAAATACAAAAACAGTAAAAAAATGCAAAAATACAAAAACATGATATAATGAAAAAGAGCTTGTGTATATAGGGAAAATGATAGTACATCGGCTTGACGGTCACGGTATGCTAAAGATTTGAATAGTTTAAAAGAGTTAAACAATCTTACTGATGATGTGTCGATAGGTTTTCGCACATTTAGTAGATTTATTCAGGATATAAACCTAAATTCAAACTTGTGAATTCGTGGGGAACACTACTTGGATATATAGGTAACCCCTGAAATCTCGTTTGAAATGTCTCGTAATCTGATATACTAGGTCTTTATACTCTATGATGTCTGGGGTATTATTCCGGGACTTCTGCTGAACGGTAGTTCTGACCTAGTCCCTGGCTAATACTTACTGCAAATGCTTGAAACACAGCATTAAACCCTCACCATGCTGAAACAATAAAATTGATATATGCTGTTGTTGTAAGCAAAAAGATCCTCTAAAGGGGACACACCGAAAAGTCGAAGCTGATATCTCTCTGCGTATACGGAAGTATCGATCTGAGATCCCTCGGCCCTTGCATTCCTAAATTATATACAGACATCATTGTAGTATTCTCACCTGTAAGACTGATTATTGGGATTCTGGATACGGGAGTATATTCAAGAGGTGGGACACATGAATGATCTAAGTTCTTAATTCATCTAAATTGTATCCTGAATAAGTTGAAATTTGTATGAGAATTTAAGATGGATCAGTATATCGATAATCAAGGTAAATTGTTTAAATCTGTGTATGAAATGTAGCTTAACGGTACTTGTGATTTGTCTGAAAAGCTGATATGATTCCCTGACAGGCTCACCAAAAATATGTTTGTAATTAGTTTACTTTGTTTAATTTTTGCAATTTAAGCTTTCTGTATTTCATTTCTTAGTTTAGAATATTTTGAAAAAATCCAAAAAGATTTTATTTCTGCTTTATTTTTCCGACAAACCAAAGTGGAAAGTTGATTGTTGGATTCTCAGATGTTTGAAGCAGATGCAGGAGATTCTGGACTGAAGAATGAGGAGAGCTTACTTTGAAGAAGTTTGAATTGTTTGAAATGACAAAATCAAGTTCATTAATTTGATACTTGTTATTTTTAGAAAATGTTTGAAATTGTTTTTAAAATCAGTGTGTTTCGTCAAAAGATCAACCAAGGTCATTTAATTGGACTTGGTAGATTAATTGAGTAATCAGGGTCATTAACTTGAACCTGAATACTTGAGTGGATTTCTAAAGCTGATTGAGTTTGTGTTTTATTATTAAAAAGATAGAATGGTTATGTTTGTTGGTTGAGTAACAGGTTTGATCTTTATCATTCTCACGGAAGCTAAATGACAAAGCTTGAACCAGATTTCTCAGATTCTAGCATATTGAGAGGGGGAGTCTGTGAAAGGGGGAGTCTGGATCAACAATCAAAGGGAAGATTGAAGTTTAAAGTTTAAAGATTGAAGATAAAGATTGATGAGAGTTTTTACAATGTTTGAAGATTGTGAAAGACAAAGACTTGAAGCCAAAGACTTCATCAACATCCAAGGGGGAGTCTGTTGGTGCACTAAATGTCTGCTGATTACGTTATTATCAAGTCTTGTGTCTAGGATTGTTTGAATGATTACACATTAGGGTTTAAGTTAGGGTTTTTATGTTTAAACACAAGATTTCGCTTGAGAGGTAATGTGTTTGCTTGAAGCGAAATCAGAACATAATAGATTTCGCTTCAGACATGCTCAAGCGAAATCTCAAGCTTCTATATATAGGTAGTAGGTCATTTGAAGCGAAAGAAGAGTTGTCATTGTATGTGAGTCAAGGTGCTGCTGAATTTTTGTCAGAAAATCATTGTAAAGACTCAGAAGGCATTAATAGAAAGAAAATTAAGAGGAACAAAGCTGTTATGACTTTATGTGCATTGATTCCGCCTTTACACATGAAGATGAACACCTTAACTGACTTTTAGAGGTCGTATAACGGTCCAACAGTAAGGATATGCAGCCTCCGTGTTTATCCCTTTGTTTTTTTACTATGAATTCAAACCCATCATCCATGTATCCGCCTTCACACCCTTGGTCTTCACTGTTCCTGTCACAGTCCACTAGTTCTTGCTCAGAGAGTGAAATCAGTTTTCCTGTGGTGATTCCTGTAATTCCTTCGGTAGCAGCGATTGTCGAAAGCGCCCAACAGCTTCCTATTGATTTTTAAAAAAATAAAATTTAAAAAACAATATAAATGATAACTAAAGGAAGTGTTTCTTATATGGAATTTATAACGGGCTCACCACATTGACCTTGATCCTTGATTGGGGTAACAACTCCTTTCTTCCTCCAATGGAACCGCGGTCACATTTTCATACCTAAAGGGCGTTGTCACACCCCCAAAATCCACACACGGAGTATCACCGCTTGGAGGCGTGACTGACCAGGATCAAGCCACCAATCATGTTGAACATAATAAGTAATGAGTAAAAATCAACCACACAATATGAAAGGTGTTTCAAACCAAAACGTAGTTCTGTGTTTAGCGGAAGCATAATTGTAAAAACCCATTGCATGTGTTAAGTACGAAATAAAGTAATGTTTTTAGCATGGCACACACTGCCATGTCCCACAACGACCGCGCCTCCCTGTGCAAGCTCCAAGAGTACCTAACGACCTGCAAGGCATGTAGCAACGAATCAACAACAAAGTTGAGCGAGTTCACAGTTGGTTGTTTGGTTATCGTATTTGTTTCGTAAATCGTATGTTCGTTTTGTAAACCATGTATCGTATTAAATTCGTATCGCGGTCTCCCTGACATGTTTGCGAAGATTAGTGGGGGCTTCCCATGTGGTACTAGACCACGCGTATCGACTGCTACGAAAATGTAAGAGGTGCCCTAAGTCAATGTCTATCAGCATTGACCCTTTGCCCATAGTTCATTAGTACACGCCCGTCCGACTGGCACGGTGTGAGGTTTGTTAAACCTAATAGCGCTATTAACTAATGACCCGCTCGCCATAGGCCTCGGTGATTAAGTCAATAAATGAGGGACTTAAAGTGATAGAGTTGATGGTCTTATAGTCGTACGTATCCTGTTGTATGGGGAATACGCAAGTTTGTAGTTACCGTTGTGTACGTAGGTTTTACGTACGTGCCCTACAATCCGAGGATAGTAAAAAGTAGTTTAATAGTTATAATAGTACGAGTAGTTATTCAATCCCATTCCCAACCCTTGGGAATCCCATACCTTGGAAAGAGTGTGAACTCACCTTGGTTTGCTTGGTATGCTAAGCTATGTGCTCACAAGTAATCAATCAAGTCCTATAGTATGCACGTATCTTAAATCAGTTCAAATTCGTAAAGTTTCACATGGAATCAATATCACAGGTGTGTTTGGCAGTTAACATCATGCACCACACAACAGTTAATCACATTCATACAGTTCCTGATTCACATAAATGTCTTTCACAGTTTGCTATAACCTGGTTATTCATTAGCATGCTTGACAGGGTTAACTGGCTTACCAAGGTTAACATATTTAACCAAGTTAATAAACTAAACAGAGTTAACACACCTAACAGGAAAAATAAACTAATAAAGTTAATCAACCAACTGAGTTAACAGAGTTAACATACTTGACCGACTTAGCCCACTTAACATACGTAACATAGTTGGTATACATAGCATAGTTAACATAACATAATTAACATAGTTGGCGTGTATAACAGCGTTAGCAAAACTTAGCAGAGTTAACAGATTCAACATAACCAAGTTACTGTACTAGAATCTTAGCCAAAAATCACAACAGACGAAATCATATGCATGATGACAACACTTGTGGGCGAAATCTCTTGGGATGAAATCGCTTTTGGCAAAATCACTCGGGCGACGAAATCCCAAGTGATTTCGTCGAGCTTAAGTCTTGACGAAAACCCAAGTGTTTTCGTTGGGTCCTTTTGATTTCATCTATCCCCATGTGTTTTCGTTGATTGCAATCATCATCAACAGCAGTTACATAAAACCCTAATGATCCGTAACAGTTACTCAATCGGACTAAATCATTAAATCATATAATTTGCTAAATCACTGTACAATCATAAGTATCATTTTTTTATCATCATTCAATCATTATCAAGTTGTTGTAATCATCCCATAATCGACAATCCCTTAACATAGAACTTCAATCTGTTTGACAACTATTATAATACCACCAACATATCAATATCATCAACATCAAACCAAACATGCATTTACAAATCACTTAATATTCACAAACAATGATTTCATTTATACAGTTAATACTGATATCAATCAAGGAATTATGTACGGGCTAAACACTGACCGTGATAGGCAAAACAAAAGCTTGATCGTCCTAGGAAGCTTCAAAGACACAAGGTTGCCGTCGCAAGATGAGAGGTCACTAGGGTTTTTGGTGATTAAGCTTTTACGTGAACTGGGGAATAATATATATATAAAACCCATTACTACTGGGCCGAAGCCCATATGCTTTTCGCTGGCCCCTTGTGGACGAAAACACCTCAAGTGTTTTCGGTCATAGGGTGTTTTCTTGGGATGTGGGTTTTCGGCTAGGGAGGTGTTCGATCAAAGTTCCAATTTTTAATTACACATAATACAAGATTATCATGAAACATATTCCTAACATACACTCAAATGTAATGCACACTATATATATATATATAGGACAAAGATCCGTTAGGAACCACCCCTTATTGCGAGAACCGCGAGAACCAGTGTGAACACAAACAGTAATTCCTAAAAAAATCTAAAAAACACCCAAAATTTTTTTTTTATTTTTTTACTATTTTTTTTGAAAAAATCGCTATATTTTGTTAATAAAAAAAATAAAAAAAAATTTCAAAAAATAAAATAAAAAATTTGAGTAACAGTTATCCATGCACATGTGCATATGTGTCGTTTCTTTGTCAAATTCCGTAATTCATTACAAATAATAGTCAATTGCACTTTCATTTACACTACTACGTGTAATACACTATTTTTTACATTACCAATGTTAGAAATGCACATGTGCATCTATATGTATCAACAGGAAATAAGGTGTTTTGGTACACTACTTTCTCTTTCATCTATCATTCCATCCATAATACACAAGCATGCACATGTGCATTTTTGTCATTTCTTTGACAAATTCCGTAATTCATTACATATATTAGACAATTGCACTTTCATTTACACTACCATATGTAATAGACTACTTTTTACATTACCAATATTAGAAATGCACATGTGCATTCATATGTATCAACATGAAATAAGGTGTTTTGGTACACCACTTTGAATACACTTTCCCTTTCATCTATCATACCATCCATAATACACTACCATTACCTCCTACCATCCATAATACAATACCATTACCTCCTACCATCCATAATACAATACCATTAACAATATTTTCACTTTATTACATGTATGTAAACACCATTTATACCATCCAATCAACATATTACATAAAAAATTGACAACTATAACCAAACCATCAACCACTAGATATAACTAACCAAAAAACATGTATACGGGTCTACTTCTCCATTCAAAATCACAAACTTTTTGTACCAAAACACGTTATATCATGGTTATACCTAATTATGCACATGTGCATTTTGAATATTGGTAATGTAAAAAATAGTGTATTACTAATGATATTTTAAATTAAAGTGCAATTGTCTATTCCTGATAACGTATTACCGAATTTGTTGAAGTAATGATACATATGCACATGTGCATGGATAACTCTTACTCGAAAAAAAAAGTTTTTTTTTTTTTTTTTTTTTTTATGGGAACGAAATATAGCGATTTTTTATTAAAAAATATTAAAAAAAATAAAATAAAATTTGAGTGCTTTTTTGATTTTTTTTAGATTTTATTTTGTGTTCACATTGGTTCTCGCGGTTCTCGCAATAAGGGTGGTTCTCGCATGAACCTTACCCTATATATATATATATATATATATATATCACACTTAACACCCACCATATAAAACATACCAACCACAATATGATTTAACATATTACAAGCGAGTACAGTTGTGAAACAAACAAGTCGTGTAAACAAACAACTTAAACCATTAATCGTGCAATTAATGCGAAGATGGAAATCTTGGAAACTCGAGTTGTCACATTATCCCCAACTTGAAAGAAATTTCATCCCGAAATTTAGCACGTGGTTACTGAGGAAGCTAGTTGTGCAATGTAGTTTACTGGTTTTCCCGGGGTGTCAGATCATCCCCCCGTTGATTTGGAATTTCATCCCGAAATTCTGTAATAGCTTCAGCCTCAGTAGTGGTTGCACTGTTTCTGAATAACTGGGGATACTTGAGTTTCATTTGGTCTTCTCGTTCCCAGGTGAACTCTAGGCCACGACGGGAGTTCCAACGAACTCGAACAAGAGGTATTCTGGTGTGCTTGAGGACCTTAACATCCCGGTCCGTGATTTCAACTGGTTCCTCGACAAATCGCAACTGATCGTCGATAGTGAGCTCCTTCAAAGGAACTATGAGGGTCTCATCTGACAGACACTTCTTCAGATTAGACACGTGAAAAACGTTATGAACTGCACTGAGTTCCGCTGGTAGGTTTAGTTTGTAGGCCACTTTGCCTATTTTCTCTATGATTTCAAATGGTTCGACGTATCGCGGATTAAGTTTGCCCCTTTTTCAAAAGCGAACCACACCCTTCCAGGGTGAAACTTTGAGTAGAACCCGGTCCCCGACCTGGAATTCTAGAGGTTTTCGACGCTTGTTTGCGTAGGCTTTCGGACGGTCACGAGCTGTCGCCATGCGTTGTCGGATCTGTGCAATCCTTTCTGTTGCGTCTACTACCAGTTCTGGACCTGTGATCTGACTATCACCCACCTCTGCCCAACAAAGAGGTGATCGGCATTTACGCCCGTACAATGCCTCAAATGGAGCGGCTTGAATGCTGGTGTGGTAATTGTTGTTATACGAAAACTCCACTAACGAGAGATGTTTTTCCCAGACTGCCCATCCGTCTGAGGGTGATAAGTTGTGCTCATGTCTAATCATGAGCCAAAGGATTTGTACATCGTTTGCCAAAGTTCTGAAGTGAAACGTGCATCACGATCGGAAATAATAGAGGTTGGCACCCCGTGCCTCGAAACCACTTCCTTAAGATAGACGTCTGCTAGAGTGGAGAACTTATCTGTTTCCTTGATAGCCAAGAAGTGTGCAGACTTTGTGAGTCGATCCACGATCACCCAAATAGTATCATTCCCACGTTGAGATCTAGGCAGGCCAGTAACAAAATTCATGGAAATTTGCTCCCATTTCCATTGTGGTATCTCTGGTTGTTGGAGTAGGCTTGATGGTTTCTGGTATTCGGTCTTGACTCTCGCATAAGTCAAACATTTGCTAACGTAAGTTGCTATGTGAGATTTCATGCTAGGCCACCAATACGTAGTTCTGAGATCGTGGTACATCTTATCTAAACCAGGATGTACCGAGTAACGAGACTTATGCGCTTCATCCATCACAAGCTCACGTAAGTTTCCCTAGTGTGGGACCCAGATGCGTCCTGTCACGTAGTTGGCGCCGTCTTCCTTTTGTTCTAACCATTTCCATGAGCCGCGTAGGGCCTCAGCCCTGATGTTCTCTGGTTTCAATGCTTCTACCTGAGCATCTCGTATTTGAGTAGGAAGACTAGATTGGATAGTGAGTTGTAGTGCTCGCACACGCCTAGGTGTGGTATATTTTCGACTGAGGGCGTCAGCCACAACATTTGCCTTGGCCGGATGGTACTTGATGGCACATTCGTAATCATTCACTAGCTCGGCCCATCGACGTTGTCGCATGTTCAACTCCTTCTGTTTGAAGATATGCTCGAGACTCCTGTGATCGGTGTAAATGGTGCACTTGGTACCGTACAGGTAATGTCTCCATATCTTGAGTGCGAAAACAACAGCTCCCAGCTCCAAATCATGTGTAGTGTAATTCCTTTCATGACTCTTAAGTTGGCGCGAGACGTAAGCAATAACCTTATCCCGTTGCATCAATACACAACCCAGACCCTGAATTGATGCGTCACAATAAACCATAAAATCGTCTGTGCCCTCTGGCAATGAAAGAATAGGTGCGCTACAAAGTCTATCCTTTAAGTGATGGAATGCTGATTCCTGTGTATTTCCCCAACAATAAATAACACCTTTCTGAGTTAGTGAGGTGAGGGGCTGTGCAATCTTGGAGAAATCCTTGATGAACCTTCTATAGTAGCCCGCCAAACCCAAGAATTGGCGGATTTCTGTTGGTGTGCGAGGTGCAGGCCAGTTCTTAATCGAGTCTACCTTGGATGGATCAACATGAATCCCATCCTTATTTACCACGTGGCCTAGAGAGTGGAATTCACGAAGCCAGAAGTCGAATTTCAAAAACTTGGCGTACAGCTGTTCTGCTCGAAGGAGTTCCAAAATGAGTCGTAAATGCTGCTCGTGTTCCTCCCGACTCTTAGAGTAGATTAGAATGTCGTCGATGAAAACAATAACAAACTTGTCAAGGTAAGGCTTGCACACTCTGTTCATAAGATCCATGAAAACTGCAGGCGCGTTTGTTAACCCGAATGGCATGACCAGAAACTCGTAGTTGCCGTAGCGTGTTCTGAATGCTGTTTTGGAGACGTCCTCGTCCCGGACTCTCAGTTGATGGTTGCCTGACCTCATATCAATCTTTGAATAGTAGCTCGATCCTTACAGGTGGTTGAACAAATCGTCAATGCGTGGAAGAGGATAGCGATTCTTCACGGTCACCTTGTTCAGTTCGCGGTAATCTATGCACATGCGGAAGGTACCGTCTTTCTTCTTCACAAATAATACTGGAGCTCCCCAGGGAGAAGATCTAGGACGAATGAAACCCTTTTCCAAGAGTTCTTTCAATTGTTTAGACAGTTCTTCCAGTTCGGTTGGAGCTAAGCGATAAGGTGCTCGAGCTATGGGTGCTGCTCCAGGAGCTAGCTCGATCTGAAATTCGACCTGGCGATGAGGCGGTAGACCAGGTAATTCCTCGGGAAACACTTGAGGAAAGTCGCGTACAACTGGAATATCCTCTATCTTCTTCTCTTTCTTTGATGCGTCAGTAACAAGTGCTAATATAGCGGTGTGACCCTTTCGCAAACACTTCTGGGCCTTAAGAAAGGAGATGATGCCCACTACAGCACCACTCTTGTCGCCTTGAATTTCGAGAGGTTCTTTACCAGAACGGGGAATACGAACAATCTTCTCTTTGCATAGGATCTCTACTTGCTGTTGGGATAACCAATCCATCCCTATGAAAATGTCGAAACTACCCAAAACTATAGGAATGAGATCGTTAGAGAAAGTCTGACCAGCGAGGATAAGATTACAACCCTTAACTATGTGTGTGGCCTCTAGAATTTTACCATTTGCTAACTCTACAACATGCTTGGTGTTCAAAAGTGTTGGTGTGCGCTTTAACATTTGACTAACTTTTAGAGACACATAACTGGTATCGGAACCATTGTTTCCATCATTGTTTCCCCCGTTGTTATTCCCATTGCCCTGATTGTTGTTGTTGTTGTTCTGATTCTGGTTTAACTGAGGGCAGTTCCGCTTGAAGTGGCCCTCAGCACCACACTGAAAGCACCCCCTGTTTCCTTGCTGTTGCTGCTACTGGTTCTATGGAGCGGGTGGTTGTTGTTGATAGTTCTGATTCGCAGGTCGTGAGCTCCTGCAATCCTTAGCTTCATGACCCATCTTGAGACACCGCTGACAACGACCCTTGTTGCACTGACCATTGTGGTTTCTGTTGCGTGTGTTGCACTTCGGGAGGTTTCCTCGATATCCACCCTGCCCTTGACTACCAGAAGATTGCTAACCAGGGCTCTGATAGTCATCAATCCTTCGCTGCTGTGCCTGGGGCTGAACTGAAGTCGAACCCTTGCTAGAGGTTCCATCCCATTTTCGTTTGTTGTCACTGGGAGTAGCAGAAGTAGTAATAGTAGTAGCACCAATACGTTTAGGCAGCTTGTTCTGTTCCACTGCCTGGTCTGTGAGACGATGAGTAAGACGAGTAACATCCTGGATAGTAGCAAGGTTAGCAGCAGTCACATGACTTTGAATCTCTGGTACTAAGCCTTCGAGGTACAGCTCAATGCGCTTGATGGGAGGATCCACCATAGTTGGACACAACACTACCAGTTCGTTGGATCGTTTCGTGTACGCTTCTATCTCTGACCCCGTCATCTTCAGGTTAAAGAACTCCACTTCCAGGTTGTGGATGTCATCATGACTACAGTATTCATGTTTGATCAATTTCTTAAAATCATTCCATGGAGTGGCATTAGCAGCCGCCAGCCCCAGCATCTGAACTTGCGCGTTCCACCAAGTTAGCGCAGTGCCTTCGAGGGTACCAGTGGCGTACTTCACCCTACGAGCCTCAGGGCATTCACACATCTCGAAGACCGATTCGAGCTTCTCAAACCAGTGGAGGAGTCCAACGGCCCCTTCAGTGCCACTAAAAGTACTAGGATAACAATCCATGAAAGTTTTGAACGTGCACACAGGTGGCTGAGCGTGTTGACCTATCGTGTGCGTAAGAGTAAACATACTTAAGCACGAGTGTTGGTTTACGAGAGTAGGATCTAAAGATCCTAGAGTAAGTGGTGATGACAGGTTATACCTCCTGCCTGGGTAGCTGCGAGTGCTGCAGTAACTTGTTCAGGGATCAAAGCCGCCAACTGGGCTTGAGTTAGGTTAACGCGTCCACTCATGATCTTGATATCAAAGAGAACATGAGTGAGAGAGGTTCGCAAAAGTGCGATGATAGAAGAGAGTAAGCATATAAGTGTTTCAATCAATAGTTGTTACGTTTATCTAAGCATACCATGAGCAAAGTTCTATGTAATCTAGCAAGTAGGCAATGTAAACATAAATCGTATCACCTAGAATGTTGAGTCTTGCACGTGGAGCGAAGCGTCGTTGTGGATCGTGGAGCACTGTTCAGGTTATAGTCTGGTTTTAACAAAAACTTTTCCCTTATTAAAACCCAGTTCACTATAACCAATGGCTCTGATACCAATCTGTCACACCCCCAAAATCCACACGCGGAGTATCACCGCTTGGAAGGGTGACTGACCAGGATTAAGCCACCAATCATATTGACCATAATAAGTAATAAGTAAAAATCAACCACACAATATGAAAGGTGTTTCAAACCAAAACGTAGTTCTGTGTTTAGCGGAAGCATAATTGTAAAAATCCATTGCAAGTGTTAAGTACGAAATAAAGTAATGTTTTTAGCATGGCACACACTGCCATGTCCCACAATGACTGCGCCTCCCTGTGCAAGCTCCAAGAGTACCTAACGATCTGCAAGGCATGTAGCAACGAATCAACACCAAAGTTGAGCGAGTTCACAGTTGGTTGTTTGGTTATCGTATTTGTTTCGTAAATCTTATGTTTGTTTTGTAAACCATGTATCGTATTAAATTCGTATCGCGGTCTCCCGGACATGTTTGCGAAGATTAGTGGGGGCTTCCCATGTGTTACAAGACCACGCGTATCGACTGCTACGAAAATGTAAGAGGTGCCCTAAGTCAATGTCTATCAGCATTGACCCTTTGCCCATAGTCCATTAGTACACGCCCGTCCGACTGGCACGGTGTGAGGTTTGTTAAACCTAATAGCGCTATTAACTAATGACCCGCTCGCCATAGGCCTCGGCGACTAAGTCGATAAATGAGGGACTTAAAGTGATAGCGTTGATGGTCTTATAGTCGTATGTATCATGTTGTATAGGGAATACGCAAGTTTGTAGTTACCGTTGCGTACGTAGGTTTTACGTACGTGCCCTTCAATCCGAGGACAGTAAAAAGTAGTTTAATAGTTATGATAGTACGAGTAGTTATTCAATCCCATTCCCAACCCTTGGGAATCCCATGCCTTGGAAAGAGTGTGAACTCACCTTGGTTTGCTCGGTATGCTAAGCTATGTGCTCACAAGTAATCAATCAAGTCCTATAGTATGCACGTATCTTTAATCAGTTCAAGTTCGTAAAGTTTCACATGGAATCAATATCACAGGTGTGTTTGGCAGTTAACATCATGCACCACACAACAGTTAATCACATTCATACAGTTCCTGATTCACATAAATGTCTTTCACAGTTTGCTATAACCTTGTTATTCATTAGCATGCTTGACAGGGTTAACTGGCTTACCAAGGTTAACATATTTAACCAAGTTAATAAACTAAACAGATTTAACACACCTAACAGGAAAAATAAACTAATAAAGTTAATCAACCAACTGAGTTAACAGAGTTAACATACTTGACCGAGTTAGCCCACTTAACATACGTAACATAGTTGGTATACATAGCATAGTTAACATAACATACTTAACATAGTTGGCGTGTATAACAGCGTTAGCAAAACTTAGCAGAGTTAACAGATTCAACATAACCAAGTTACTGTACTAGAATCTTAGCCAAAAATCACAACAGACGAAATCATATGCATGATGAAAACACTTGTGGGCGAAATCTCTTGGGACGAAATCGCTTTTGGCGAAATCACTCAGGCGACGAAATCCCAAGTGATTTCATCGAGCTTAAGTCTTGATGAAAACCCAAGTGTTTTCGTCGGGTCCTTTTGATTTCGTATGTCCCCATGTGTTTTCGTTGATTGCAATCATCATCAACAACAGTTACATAAAACCCTAATGATCCGTAACAGTTACTCAATCGGACTAAATCATTAAATCATATAATTTGCTAAATCACTGTACAATCATAAGTATCGTTTTTTTATCATCATTCAATCATTATCAAGTTGTTGTAATCATCCCATAATCGACAATCCCTTAACATAGAACTTCAATCTGTTTGACAACTATTATAATACCACCAACATATCAATATCATCAACATCAAACCAAACATGCATTTACAAATCACTTAATATTCACAAACAATGATTTCATTTATACAGTTAATAGTGATATCAATCAAGGAATTATGTACGGGCTAAACACTGACCGTGATAGGCAAAACAATAGCTTGATCGTCCTAGGAAGCTTCAAAGACACAAGGTTGCCGTCGCAAGATGAGAGGTGACTAGGGTTTTGGGTTTTGGTGATTAAGCTTTTACGTGAACTGGGGAACAATATATATATATAAAACCCATTACTACTGGGCCGAAGCCCATATGCTTTTCGCTGGCACCTTGTGGACGAAAACACCTCAAGTGTTTTCGGTCATAGGGTGTTTTTGTGGGATGTGGGTTTTCGGCTAGGGAGGTGTTCGATCAAAGTTCCAATTTTTAATTACACATAATACAATATTATCATGAAACATATTCCTTACATACACTCAAATGTAATGCACACTATATATATATATATATATATATATATATATATATATCACACTTAACACCCACCATATAAAACATACCAACCACAATACGATTTAACATATTACAAGCGAGTACAGTTGTGAAACAAACAAGTCGTGTAAACAAACAACTTAAACCATTAATCGTGCAATTAATGCGAAGATGGAAATCTTGGAAACTCGAGTTGTCACATGCGTGGTTTGACTAGATCTTGGTCTGGATGGGAACTTGAATCCATTACGAGTGGCCTTAAACTCTTCATTTGTTTGGTCCGCAAACTCATTAACACTAAGCTTATAGGCGCGATTGCCAGCATTGTTGAATGCTTCTATTTTAGCCACATTGTTCTTGAATATCTTGAAACGTGTTTCTTTCTCCAAAACATATTTATATGCACACCCGTAGCGTGCCATCCATTGTTTGTGCCTTTGTATCACGTTCTCTTCGTTTAGAGTTCGAGAAGTGACCTTGCACGCCCACATTCCAAAAAGAAGCAGTGCTGCTAGGACGATTGATGTATTGTACGACAAACGACCCATGACGTTATAAAGGATTAAGATTGTTGATAAGTTGGTAGATGTTGAGGTGCTCTCTAAGCTAGGAATGTGATCTATATATAGAGTATGCAGTTAGATATAGAAATGTATTTAAGGTTTGATTAACAAAGTAACTGACTACGAAGGTAAGGCAAAATCCAATGACATTCTGCGTTCCTGCAGAAAAAGAAAACCTTGAACCATAATTTGTTTTCTAATCCTTTTTGTTATAAGCATGAAGTTTCTTTAGTGTTCATATGATGACCGACATTCTTTGAGTGCAATGAGTTATTAATTTAATTATTTTTTCACAAATACATGCATTTTAGACAAGTGTAGAAACTTTAATATATCAACAAATGGAAAATACATACTAGAATGATTATAGTGGCTGGATCTTCAAAGAAACAATTGTAGCGGCTTGATATGGGGATTTGTAGAAGATGTATATGCACAGCTAGGGTTTTTAGGGGAATATATAGGATCTGAATATAGCGGGCCGGATTGCATTTTTGGGGGTTCAGTAAAGAAAAATAACCCAGGATTTTTCCCGCCAAAACCTGATCTAGGTGGCTCTAATTGAGTGCCACATCAGCCCAAATCCTTTCATTTACTATAATATATATATATATATATGTTGACGTATTTTTCTCTAAATAAAACTACATAACCTATTAATTTTCTTAGTCCTCGTTAGCCCCTCGCACTAGGGCACTAGTAATTATATCTTCACATTATCCCTTGGGGCGTAAAATGATATGAACGAAGGATTATAACCAAATTTAATCCATGTTAAAACCTCCCCTAATGAACAGAAAACTTATATTCACTTAGGATTTCTATCCGATATTGAGAAGGCCACATATCCTTGGATTCCATTAGCTTTGGAGTTTTAGTCTTGTCCTATGTAGGGTTGTTCTTTTTTATCCGAAACCCGAAAACCGACCCGAATTTGAAGTCACCCGAACCCGAATTAGAGAATAACTGAAAAACCCGAACTCGAACAACCCAAACCCGACCAACCCGTACCTTAAATGGGTCGGTTATCCGGTCACTTTTTCCCAACAAAAAACCAAAACAACCCGACCCGAATAACCCGAAACTTGAAACCCGGATAAAACTCGAACATTAGTTTCCTTTTTTATAGATGCAATTTGATTTGGAATGTTTTGTATTTGAAACATTAAGTTTTGAGACTTTTGAATATTATCATACCATATTGTTAAATGATGTTTGAATATGTGATGATATTTTTTTAACTACATGATATATATGATGATATTTTCTAAAAAACAATCTTTTTTTCATTTTACATCTAAACCCGAAAACCGAAAAACCCGACCCAAACTAACCTGAATAACCCATACCCGAACAACCCGAACTTTAACTGGGTTGGTTATCGGGTCACTTTTTCCGAACCAAAAACCCGAACAACCCGACCCGAAAAACCCCGAAAAAATAACCTGAAGAACACCCCTGGTCCTATGGCTGACAATTTCAGACACGGACACAAAAACATGACACAACCTTAACACGTTCGTGTTTGACCCTTAACATGCTTCGTGTGTTAAACAGGTCGACACGATAAGTCCTGTTAACTATCGTGTCGTGTTCGTGTTTACCCATTTCGTGTTCGTGCCTTAACTGATTGTATGATACACTTGTAAGTTTTTTCATGTCTTAACAGGTCGTGTTCGTGTAACCTGTTTATTGTCAGGTTTGTTTTCGTGTTTGGAAACACCGACATGATAAGATTTCATGACGTGTTCGTGTTTACCTGTTTCGTGTTCAAGTCTTAACAGTCTGACACGATATGCCAGCCCTCGTCCACAGTCATTACGCCCAGAAATTGTTTTTGATATCCACGCGAGACGTTATTTCTCGCTTAGTATGCTTCATGTTGACAAAACACGAATTCACCTAAGGCGCCATCATAGGTGATGACGGGGGTAGCTCAAATCTCACAAAATAACTAAAACACGTACTAGCTTAAAAGGTTAAAGGGTTGAAAGCTTCATAACCCGGGAACTGTGGTGAACAACAAAAAGAACATGAACAGTAGCATGTCACTTCACGGATTGCTTGTTCACTCTGCCAGCCGCAAAAGCAAAGCACATGCATGAGAAGCTCCCTTTTACCCACAGGTCCAAACCGTTCAACCCCAAAATGGGTAAGTCTCCCACTTCAAGCAGGGTTCACTAGTCCAAGGTTTCCCCTTTGGGCGATCTCTTCCTCTATAAATGACACTTCATTTAGTGCATTTTGGACATTCCGATCGGTCCTAATACTCTTGGGATCTCTGATCTTCCTTCTCGAGCACTTGTTTCATACAAGTCGCATTTCTTCACCTTCAACACACATTTCCATTGCTCTTGCCTCCGAAGCAGAATACCCTTCAGTGGAGGATCTTGAACAAACAATAAAATATAACTAGTGAACCTCTCTCCACGTCTTGTAAACGTGGGGGACCCCACGACCTGCGTTAGGCAAAACCAAACCCTTCAAGCCTTTTGCCTAACCAACCTAGTCACTATCATTGGTCTTGTATTTGTTGCATCAATAAGTTGGCGCCCACCGTGCGGCTACGCCGCTTATTTACTTCAAAAGACCTAGTAGTGTAGCTCCATTCTCTCAAAAATCATCATGTCGGAAAGTGAATCTCCGGGAAAGGTAAATCAAGTACCACATACCTCTACCCCAAGCACTAGCCAAACTCATGTGGCTATACCAATGTCCTTCTCAACACCGGAGAGCACTCCTACTGGAGCAACATACCCCGAGTTCCTCACTTTCCAAACACCGACTCCGTCTCGATCAGGGGTTCCATCCCCTAACGCCGGTGCCTCTAACACCCCCCACGTGTTGACCTTACCCCTGAATGGGTCGCCAATAACTTTCTAGAGTTAAGGTCTCTCCTCAACCAATACGTGAGTAGGGAAAGAGACAAAGGAGTAAGGATTCGGTTGGACTATGACGAGCCAGACCCGTCGTTGTCCCTTGGACCTCCAGCTCTTCCTTTCACGAGCTCACAACCAACCATGTCCAGGAATGAGGCTGGTCCCAGCCATCCACCTCCCAATCCTAACCAATACATATACACAAGGCCAGATCCAATGATGTTTCCTCTTTTTTCTTCCCAACCGTCTGCAACCGGTGCTCCATTGGGGCATGAGCTAACTCTGGATCAACTGCTACAATCTCCTGTTGCAAGCCTTCCACCCCCGGCTACAACTACATGGGAACAAGTTTTGTCTGTACTCCCTTTGGCACGAAGTGTCGTTATGAGCACTCCTTTGGGGATAAACTGCCCAGCTGCACCTGGAAGCCTTCAAGGCTTCAATCTTATGCCTCAAATGATGGCTCAGATGATGTCCAGCTTCCCTTGGCAGCACTTTAATAATCAAGTGCTGGCCACACAAGGGAATAGCAACAACAACAACACGGGTGCAAGGGTGGAAAAGGATTTGGCCAAGTCATACAAACCAAGCAATCTTTCATGCTTTTCACAGCAAATCGCTGATTCTGATTTCCAAACGAAAATCAAGATGCCATCCCATATCAAGATATATGACGGAACCGAAGATCCGGAGGATCACCTTCACATCTTCACTGGTGCTGCTAGGATTGAGAAATGGTCAAATGCTGAATGCTGCCTCATGTTTATGCAGACCCTCATAGTATCAACCAGAATATGGTTCAACGATTTACCAGCCAGAAGCGTTCGAAGCTTCGATGATCTGAGCAAAGGGTTCTTAGCTGATTTCTCACAACAAAGGCGGTATGTCAAAGATGCCACGGTGATTTTTCAGATAAAACAAAGAGATGACGAGAGCCTTTGAGAGTTCATAGAAAGGTATAAAAAAGAAGGTCTAACGTATGTGGGGGCGGATGAAAAGATGAGAGTGGCCGGTTTTATGAACGCCATTACCTCCAAATATCTTACAAGGGATTTCAACAAGTCCCTACCAAAGACCTTGGAAGAAGCTCTCA
>JARYGA010037231.1:0-33480 GCA_030545235.1 Helianthus tuberosus
CAAAGCCTATTTCTAAGCTATGTAAAGGATATTTATGGTATGTTTAACTTATGGTCATGTTCCGGAAGGTCTGTTACAGTTCAAATTGGCATACTTTCGCAATTTGTCAACTTTAGTCCCTGTAAGCGATTAAACTTTGATTTCACCACACCAAACCTTCCAAAACTTATTTCTAAGTTATGTAAAGGTTATTTAAGGTATGTTAAGCCTATTTCACTGTTCCGGAGTGTTCGTTGGATTAAACTGGTTATATCTACGCATCGGTGCGCGTATAACCTTCCAGAAAGCGATTTAGGGTTTGAAATTGAACAAGAGTTGATATGTGTAAACGATACACATATTTTTACAAATCCCAAGTATGAAATATAATATTTCATTGGTTTGGTATTTGTTTGATGGCCGTGAAGTGACACAGGTGTTACAGTCTCCCCTACTTTAGGAAATTTCGTCCCGAAATTTAATTCTAGAGGAAACTTGTGAAGACAGCTGTGACCGTTTCGCCTTCTAATAGTTCCATTGAACCCTTAAGTAAAACTCTGGGCCATGTTAGGATTCTTAGCGAATTTGTTAACCCTCAAAGTGAATTCCTTGTAGCAGTAAAACATGGAATTTTTGAACCACGGACAGAGGAACGTTTCTTATGAAGACTTATCATTTGAAACTGTGTGTGTGATTGAGACCAGAATTGAGAAGTGTGAGAATAAATGACATCGGTCAAAGTCCGAGACTTCTCCCGTATCATTATTCTTGTCACTTTAGGTCTTAACACATGACAAAACTTCTTGTGGTTTCTGTGCACTGAATTCCATAATTATGTAGGCCTCCATAATTACGTAATCTCTTGCACAGTCCGCACAGTCCATTTCATAATGCATAGAGGAAAAATCAATTGAATAAACATGAAATGACTCGACTAGACCACCAAAGGGTCCTTTTAATTTGATCAACGAACGATCTTTTTAACTAGATCAACATATGATCTTATTAACTAAACCGTCGTACGATCTCCTTAAATAGACCACTTAAGGGATTTAATTATAGAATAGTACTTTAAAATCCAAGGGACTTGACTACAACGTAGAAGTCCATTAAGGATTTAAGATAGTTACTTTGGATATCCTATTATGAATCTCTCGTATGAGATATGAAAGATTTTACGAGGATTTGGATGGATCACATACAACCACAAACATGTAAGAAAACACATAAGCACAAAATTTGTTAACTTGATTCTTTAATTTGTTGTCTTTGAGCATGGATAATTAAAGCATACTAGAAATCCAATCCATGAATTTCATTCGGTACTTTAATCATTTCCAAGGATTCATCTAAAAAGATAGAAGGATTCTCAATAAGAGTTTGGCTTTGTTTCTTAGAAGAAACAAGTGTTTAAGGTTCTTGGGGAGATCACAAGTGATCATAAAATAACTGAACCATACGAATAGTTTGTCTTTGAGTTGACATCATAAGATTGTATCCAACGATCACACAATCGTATCAGTTTTGCAAAAATAAAAACGACGAATTTTTATTTATATAACAACTGACTTGTCTTTAAACATCATAAGATAATAGCCAAGGAAAAATAACAAAACACTAGTTGTTCACTGCCGCATCATTGTTCATGTTTGCCCCATTGATGTTGAACACTCGTCCATGCGCTGGAGGTGCGTTAACAAGTCTTGGGCAATTGTTCCTGTAGTGGGTAAGGTCACCACAATTATAACATGACCCCGGAGGGAACCGTGCTTGAACAGCAGCAGGGTTTGCAGCAGCTTGATTTGCATAACGACAAACATTGATCAAATGTCCCAACCGCCCACAGTGGGTACATTTGTGACACTGCTCTTGCGCTAGATGATGACGGTTGCACTTGTTGCACAAAGGTGCAGTACCAACATAGTTTTGCCTTTTGCGAGGTTGTGCTGGTTGGTTTGGTGCAACCTGTTTGTCTTGAGCAGTTACAGCGCAGTTCTGAGAGGCTTTGCGCTTCTTCTTCTTGGACACCTCAGCATTTTCTTCCTTTGGTTCCACATGAGCAGTCTTGTCAGATGGTCTTGGGTCGCCCTTCCGAAACAGCTTTTTCTTTCTGATGTGGGATTCAGTCAGAGTGGCAGACAGTTCAATGGCTTGTCTGACAGTAGTAGGGTTACTGCCAGTAACAATATCCTGAACTAGATCAGGAAGACCATCTGTATATTTCTCGATCGCCTTATCCACAGGAGTAACCATAGCAGGACACAACAGACTCAATTCTTCAAAACGGTCAGTATAGGCTCGATGCTCGCCACTGTCTTGCTTCAAATCATCAAACTCCCTCTCCAAAGCTCGCAGTTCATGACGAGGGCAAAACTCCTTCATCATAAGAGCCCTAAGCTCAGCCCAAGTCTGTGCTAATGCAACCTCAGCACCGCGATCTCTCATCACCCCGTTCCACCATGTAAGAGCCCTCTTCTGAAACACACTCGAAGAAAACTCGACCTTACGATTTTCAGGACACAGAACATGACGGAAGGTATTCTCAATGCTCTCGAACCACTGAAGAAGCCCAGTTGCTCCCTCAGAACCACTAAACTTGAGCGGTTTTGCCGAGTTGAAACTCTTGAAATTACATGGAGCATTGTTGTTGTTGATGGTTTGCATCATTTGAGCATAAAGATTTGGGAAGGCAACAGCCATTTGCTGTGCAATGATTTCCGCCAGTTCGGCATTATCCATCTGATTGTCGCATCGAGGAGGCATTCTAAAAGAGGAAACATGAAAGGAAACGAGTGAGAGAATTTAGACGAAAAGAATGAGATGTAACAAATCTGATGAAAGCAAGGGTAGTGGTCATTTGTTCGCATTACAAAGCAAACAAACTACACACAGTGACTAATCAAAGTAAATGGGTCAAAAATAATGTATCACGAAGACATGCTCGCCTATAAGTGAACACTCATCCCAAGAATTCCCAGGTAAGCACAACTAGTCTCGCGTCTGATGAGATGTATACGAAGTGCTTGCCTAGACAGAAAACCCAGAATACAGGCATTCACCCTTCCAGTTTGCACGTGTTCACATTATTTAAAACCCAAAACCTTGACGAGATTTTGAAAACTCAAAGGGGTTCAAAACCATATAACAGAGGGTTCAAAACCTAGTAATCAATCATCCTAGAACAGATGATTAGTTTTCAAAGCGGTTTCGAAAATTGTGTTCTCGTTGTGGTCGTCGCCTAAGGATAGGTGACGGTATTGTTTTATGACTAAACGCAAGTAAACTCGCGTTAGGGTCCTAAGAAAGTTATAGACTAGGTCAAAGCATTACTAATAACCTAATTCCCTATAACCATTGGCTCTGATACCATCTTTTCTGTCACACCCCGACCACGTAGAACATACAAAACGTGGCGGAAATGTCGGGGAGTGTTGTAACAGAATTAATCGTTTCAAATCCACGGCAATTGAAGTTTCGTTTTATTAATCAATTATGAGAGTTTACATTGTTTAAACAAGAACAAAGGGTACATAACATAAGTTAACTAGTTATTGTCTCGTTTTAAGTCGCTAAGGCACGAGTCCATCCTAAATGTAGCATGTATCAACAATCATTGCAAAGCAGTACCTGAAACATGTGTAAAAACGAGGTCAGCAAAGAAATGCTGGCGAATACATTGGTTTTGTAGGAGTGTCGAAATCATGGCTAGTTTAGACGTTGCAATACTTTATTTAAAAACCTTGTTTTGAAAGGAGTATAATATTGCAACTTAATTAACCAACTCAAATCAAGCTGTTTATAATTTGTAAAACCTCGTAGCCATGACTCTTAACCCATAAACGTTTGTTTTAGTAAATTATTTGAAAAACAATGATAAGTTCTGATGATATGTATAAATAAGAGAATAATGCATGATTAAATGAATAACCATGTAACATGAGTTTGTATAAGATATGTTGTTTGTAAAACAATGTCTTGTAAAAAGTATGTTACTTGTATAAATGTTATATATTTCAAACTGAAATGATTCAAATAACGTTACAGTATGTAATACCATACAAGCACTTATATATAGGAAGTACCAGCGGCGTATCCACCATGCTTGTATCATATTACACACGCATCGTTACTTAATCACTTAATCAAACTAAACCAAATCGATAGATAGATAGTACATTAAATATACCTTCGTTGTTCAAAAGAATAGATTTAGATAGTATAGTACAAGTATACTTCGGATTTATAGATAACATATCAAAATATGCTTTGGGTGTGATAAATAACATATTAAACTATGTTTTTGTTTAGTAAATAACATATTAAAATATGCTTTGGATGGTTAACAAAATATATGTTGGTTTGTACAATACCACACATGAGAGTATATCAAAATATACTTTAATAGTGTGATTTGAGAATTCAATCAGACCTAGTGCATCAAGATACACCTTTGAGACTATAGAAATACCACAAAGGCAATTCCTATTTGGATGGAGCAACAAATTGGTTTCAGACATTCCATGCCAACAGGAATGGGGTGTCAAATCCTATAGCGCTATATCATACTAACAATCGGTCTGGTGAACATAAAATAAGTACAATTCAACAATTTATTTTATGTTCTTTGAGAAAACAATGTTTAAATCATAGATAGTCATTCAATTGGTCAATAGATAAGTAATAACATGTATAATCAATTATACTTTTGGAAAACATGAAAGTAACAGATAGGTACACATGCTTCACCCCAAAACAGTTTGGAAAACAGTAAAATAGGGGAATAATGTACTCGCCTGAGATTGCTCAGATGTCTAAAGATAATCACCAAGTAATGCTAGAGATCTCGGAATATCAAACGGCACCTAATTTAGGTAACTACATTAATAAACCGGACCTAGATCGGAAGACTGGGTAGCATTAGGGTTTGTAAACCAAACGAGTGTAGAGACTCGTGTCATTTGGTTTAACAAAGCCTACATACTAAATGAAACTTAACCTGAGTGTCTACGACCCATTACGACCCGTTTAGGTAGCTTATGCTACTTTAACGCGTCGTTCGCGTGAAACGCGTTCGGACCGCCTAACTAGCCCTATGACAAGTGTTATATGCCTAAACATATTACATAATCAGTTATGTGACAAAGGTTTAGGTTACATATGCTTAATTACCAATTATACATGAAAAGGGTATTCTGGTAATTTACCTAAGGCATATAAACTACCTATCATACAACTACTTAAACGATGTGACCATAGGGTATAACCTCGGAAGGTTATTCCCTACCTACTATGGTCACCTAATGTGTTTGGTCGGATCCTAATGATCGACCAAACTGGGTCGGGTTCGAAGGTATAGGCGATTTATTAGATCGCCTACCCTACGACCCTAGACAACGTGGTAATCAGTAGGCATAGTCCCAAGGGACTATGACCATCGTGATTACAATCACGTTGCGAAGTTCTAACGAACTTCGCATTGACCATCACTGGTCAACGCTGAAAGTCAAACAAAGTTTGACTTTCTGACTCGAAAAGCAGTAAAAATAAGGAAAAGAACGAAAGAATACTTACGAAGGGTCCCCGAATGCTAATCCCGATCCAAGAACTCAGGTATGAAACAATGGTTTCAACTTAGAGCTCTCAAATTAGAATTCTTGTGCCTTAAAACAATGAAAGGCATGGGGTATTTATAGTTTTCGGGTAACCGTTAAGATCGTTTCATGGAAAAGAGGGCACGATCAAGGCCGTACACTTGTCGGAATGTTATGGTGCCTCAAAATGCTCACCACCATAAGGAATTGACATGTGGTAAGGGGTTAGGGAGTGCAAAACAGCTGCAAACAGCTGTTAAATACACTTAATCTGGTCTGATAGTGGGAAGCGGCCCGCTTCAGGATCAGCCAAAGACAATGCGGGCCGCATTGGCCCTTCTGATCAGCACATATGTTTGAAAAATGACAGTTTCAGTCCCTGCACGTGTTTAAGGCCATTTCCGACACTTCTAAGGCCCGTAAAGCCAACTTTAAGGCCCTAAAATGTTGCCTAAACATTGTGGACATGAAACATGTTCAAAAATATGTCTGATGATGGTTCGTTTGGTCGTACGAACGCAATGTTCGCTTAATTACGACGAAATGCGCACAAGCGCGAAAAACGATCCAAATAACGAAACGAATGGATTTTTCTTAAGGCGAACACTAAAATATAATGTAGTCATGCTTTCAAAAATTTTTGGATGTCCGGATGTATTCAGAACGTAAGTTATGCGCGAAAATGCAAACTTGTGCACTTTTTGACACTTTTAGTCCCTGAATGTTCCAAAAGTTTATTTTAGCACACCGAACACCTCAAAGCCTATTTCTAAGCTATGTAAAGGATATTTATGGTATGTTTAACTTATGGTCATGTTCCGGAAGGTCTGTTACAGTTCAAATTGGCATACTTTCGCAATTTGTCAACTTTAGTCCCTGTAAGCGATTAAACTTTGATTTCACCACACCAAACCTTCCAAAACTTATTTCTAAGTTATGTAAAGGTTATTTAAGGTATGTTAAGCCTATTTCACTGTTCCGGAGTGTTCGTTGGATTAAACTGGTTATATCTACGCATCGGTGTGCGTATAACCTTCCAGAAAGCGATTTAGGGTTTGAAATTGAACAAGAGTTGATATGTGTAAACGATACACATATTTTTACAAATCCCAAGCATGAAATATAATATTTCATTGGTTTGGTATTTGTTTGATGGCCGTGAAGTGACACAGGTGTTACAGTGCACTTGCTCATTCGGATAGTGTAATCAGTTTTCTCTCTCCATCGCATGAAAGCCACTGCATTTCCGGTGCCGTCATAATTTAGTGGCTTGCACGGCTTGTAGGTGCAACCTGGAATTTATCCAACCGATTCATAAATGAGCAAACAATGAAACAATGGCCATTCAAAAGTTCCATCAAATTGTAGCAAATCAATCCAATGTTACATTGGTTAGGGTTTCCTCTAGATGAATCTCCATGACCATTTCGACCGGTACCTCCTGAGCCTCCTACTGGGTGAGAGCTTCAGAAATCCTTTCTCCGAGAAGAGAGTTCAACTCTTCAGTAGTCCTCGGCATCGGCGGGGGTGGGTTAGAACCTCGAGTGTTCATTATTCTCCTAGGTGGCATGTTTCTTTCAAAACACAACACAATAGGGTTAGGCATTTGTCTGATACCATCATACTATATAGTAAAAGAATATATATATATACACACACACAACCAAACAATCCACTAAGCATATAAATCAATTCATACAGGCAACAAGCATGCATAAACAGATAAATAATAATGCGTCACAATGATAATCACCAAGTTTTTATATATATCAGGACAACTTGTTACATAATTGTTTGTGAAGAAAACAAAAATGCATATGGGTCGCATCACCCAACCAGTACAAGTTTAATACATAGAAAGGCAAAATATCTTTCTTCACATTGGCGGTCCTTCGTCTTCAAGTACCCAAAACTCGGTTGTGGTCTTCATACCCAAAAATACTGCTCCAACAAAGAGTACCTGCAATGAAAAACCTAACGGGCTAGTGGAGAGGTGGGGGCGTAGGGAAAACCAAACTACGAAGATGAGCTTCCTCATCCTCGAGCTCGTAGACTCGACAGATCAGGAAACTCACCTGCTGCTCAAGCGTCAGCACTCGAGCAGCATGACCATCAACAGGTGCATGAACAGGTGGTGGTGGAGATGCTGGTGGGGGTGAAGATGGTGGTGGCAGTGTGACTGGTGGCGTGAAGTCCGGTGGGGAAGGTCGTCTAGCATTGGCCTCTTCTCCAGCTCATAGACCCTGTGACAGAGGATCTCTACCTGAAGTTGGAGTGATAGCAGGAGATCATCTCTGGTGTAACCTGAGTGATGAGAAGGATGATATGGATCAGACAATGGCATAGTATATGGAGGGAAAGTTGGAAAAGATCGGGAGGTCTGTAAACATGGACTCGACTCTGGTGGGGTACATGTGGGTGTCCTGAGGGCTCTCCCCCAAGAGTAGGAGGTGTATGTGAAAAAGCTGAAGCATAGCGGATACTACGTATCAAGCTAGAATGGTCCACTTGGACAGGTGGCTGTGAAAAGTTGTCACTGGCAACATGAGTCGGAGTATGAGGGGGTGTATCAGTAGGAGTGGGAACGTGAGTAGGGGTAGCAGGTGTGACCGATATAGCATCATCATCATCATCAGTAGGGTAAGCCTCTAATCCTGTGGCTCGAAAGGCAGAGGAGGTCACTGACTCGAAGGAATCAGCATCAAAATCGTGGTCAGAATCAGAAGAGATGTCAATGACAGAAACAACGGGGGATGCTAAATCTAGAATAGCGACATTGAATACGTCTCCATCCTCAAGGTCCGCGTTGGCGAGGTATTCTTGGGATACTGGAATCTCATCATCATCAGAGACAATAGCCATCGGGTCGTGCTCGTCATATATCGCACTACTTATGGAGGAAGACATGATAGCTTGTAAAGAAATGCTATGCCATATATATATATATATATATATATATATATATATATATATATATATATATATATACATATTAATAAATTCTACTTAATATACACATATATAAAGTTATACACATTGTTGCATGTAGTCCCTAATTGCAGATAAGTGCTACTTCTGTGCATCCTAACTCATGTTTTGTCCTCGCTTGACTTTTGAAAACAAGTTTATGTAGTGGATGTCGCGGAGTGCTTTATGCAATGAAAACGTTTGTAAAAATTGTTTTCGTGAGAGGATCCTAAGGATTGTAGACTAGACTCGAGAAGGAATCCTGGTTCACTACAATCGTAGCTCTGATACCAATCTATCACACCCCTTTCAAAGGCGGAAGCACGAGGTATGATCTGAGTAGTTTTCATTGCACACGATAAGTAAACATTGCTACATGAATTAAAACGTACTCCAAATTGCCATTCAAGTTTGATTATCCAAAATACAGAAATTAGTTTAAAGTTTACATCATAACTAAAAGATAGTTGTTTGAAAGTTCACATCACAATTTCAAAAACAAAGATCAAGGTTTTGTTCCCTATATCACCACAGAAGGTGGGATATAGTAAACAAATCCCCAAAAGATGGCAACGGAGACTAGACACTAAACATCATGAAAAGGAGCCCGCGAACATCATCCACTAATTTCCTGAAAGATCAACGTTTTCGTGCTTATTTTTATGTATGTTTTCAGTTGGTCTACGTTTTGTCATATATAATACGTTTTCACTAGACGATATAAATTCGAGTTATTTTACGTTTCAACACTACCTCCACGCGCGATACCATTTTCTTTCTTAGAAAAATACTATTTTTCTTACGTGCTTTATTTAAGTACATTTCGGTATAAATCAAAATTGATTTACGTTTGAATGTAAATTTTTCTCGGTAATGAATGAGGTAAAATATAATACGTTTTCGTGCTTATTTTCTGTATGTTTTTCAGTTGGTCTACGTTTTGATGTAAGTTTTGCTCGGAAACGGGTCGGGTCATATGTTTGACAGTACAAATTCGAGTTACTTCAGTTTCCAATCCGTCTCACAAGTGTAAAATAACATCACCATTGAGGTGTAACACACCAAGATGTAAGACCCATACTTGATTTGTACTATTTTCATATAGTTTTTGACATTAAATGTGTAATTACGCTTACACATACTTTATAAAATACAGATTTCTTAAAACATTTTCAGATTAAAACAATACAACATAATGTATATAAGTTTGTCGTTTAAAAATGACGACGAAACATAGTGCGGAAACTTGTATCTTGATCGTGTTCGGTTCTTTATCGAGCTTGATCGTCATCCGGTACCATACAGTATACCTACATTTCATAAAACATGAAATGAGTTAGTCTTCTAATATTTATAACATGTCTAAATGAAATAGCAAGACAAAACAATCAACAACAACATTTTTGCCAGATATAGTGGCTCTCGCGGGCCTCGACCCACTTGAAGGGTCCATTCGCGGGGCGCGACAGCCGTCGCGCTTCGCGACACCACAATCATCTCGCCGTCGCGTGACGCGAGGGTCACATTTCGACAAAGAGTTTGTACAACTACCTGCACTTTTACCAGCCAAGTTAGGTTTTCCCGAAATAACCATAACTTGTTTATTTTTTATTCGATTTCTGTCACGTTTCTTCCTACGTGATTTTAATTCGATTCTCCATCACATGGAGTTAAATCCGACATCCGGATTAACACTTTTCCATGTTTTTAAGCCATCGGTTTTATATTTTTCTACAAAATTTTGTGACCCGTTCATGATTTTATCAAACAATCTTATTTGTTGCATTCAAATGATCATGAACTTCAGGTTATAACTGTTTCCTAGTATATATTAGGTTCAAATCATGGGTTTTTATGCATTCTTAACCTGTTTTTGCTTATATGCTTATTTTGACCCATTAAGTATATTTAAGTACTTTTAAGCATAAATCATGCTCATTCATTTCTAGCATCATATTTCCACATTACTTATCAAATGGTCTTCCACCACAACTATAATTATGGTGGATTTAATGTGGTATATTATTTATTCCGAATTCTATCCCTCGGTTTATCTTTTACGATAAAGACGCATTTTAAGGCATTTGACTCACAAGGATCATGCCTTTCGCTTTTATACTTATTCTAAGGATTTACTTGATCGAAATGCTTATTTCTAAACAACCCGTAAGGGTCGTTTGCTTGCTTTATCGATCAAGGGCGTTTTGGTCCACTTTAGCCTTTCATTTACGATGAAGGACTTTTAAAGGCATGTTTGACCAAAATCCCACTTTTTAATTATGATCTTGTTTGAAAAATCATTATGTTTTCAAAACACAATGACTATAATTTAAATCATTCGGTTTACCTATTAAAGTAACCAAATGTCTATTTTTGATTTTGTCTAACTCTCATAGAACCTCAAGTTCTAAATGAGGAGTTGGCATATTATACATACCTGGCTCGGATCAACATATTGACCCGTTTAGTATTTCCTCAATTAAGCTTCTCGTTAATAGCAACGCATATTCCACACCCTATTTATTCCTATAATCATTATACTTAATAAACAATGATTAGTCGTTATCGTCAAATGGTGACATCTTCACCTTTTGACCCGTTTGGTCTACATGACCATTTTATCCTTGTGAGATGATATTTGTCACACCTTGACTTTTGCGGAAGCGTGTGATGTGTGACTTAATCAATATCATTGCATTCAATTATAATAAACAACTATATGATTAAAACATGATGTTCATCCATTCATAAATTTTAAAATAATACAAACACAAGTTGTTCGGTACCAATCAACATACTTCATGTTTAACTTACAAACCAAACAAGTACCAAGTTCCACAAGGACTTTTAAACAAAAGATATATAAAAATCAAGGCTTTGATTCGTATGTCATATCTAAGATAAGACATCCAAATCAAACCCTTTCAAAACTTGGATGACATCGAACTTGAATACATTTCTTGAAACTTTCATACTCCGCCAGATCCATTAATTTCCTGAAATACATGTAATTTGAAAACATCAACAAAAGTTGAGCGAGTTCATGTGTTTTGTATGTGAGCTCATAATAACTTGTAAACATTTGAGAGAATTCCTTTGATAACCGATATGTAAGGCGTCTATGAACAGATCATTAATGTTTTGCAAGGACATTAATATGTGTGGTGCGTAGGAAGTGCTCAAACCTAGCGAATTTCCCCCGGTCCATCCGGCGGGAAAGACATAGTCACCACATGCGGCCACACAAGGACCCATGGGTGGGGCTCGCTACACCCAGATAGATCTACCACTCATGCCCCTCGGTCTATACTAGATTAATGGCACTTAGGAGAGATACTACATCATCCACGTGATCTAACAGTTCATTACTTAGCTAAACCATATCATTGAAACATTTGTAACATTTGAAACATGTATCTCACCCCCGTAAGTTATAAACCGAAAACAACTAAAAGAAAATGGGGACATGAACTCACTAGTTTGCGTCTTGCAGTCTCGTAACTCAAGATCCTTTCCACTGGTCGTACAACTACCTACACACGTGCTATGTTTTATTAGACGTTTAGGTCGTGTAACGACTCTTAGTCTTATTTATTTATTAAGTCTTACTTTGGAATTGGTATTCTTCGAGTTATACGTTGGATATATATTATATAATCCCAAGTTATATAATTATTAGTTAAAATAATTATTTTCACTTAAACTATATTTATACAATTATTTGAAATTTTCTCAAAAATAATATATTTTTAACTTAGTTCATTATGTATTCCACTCATAATGTTTTCCCAAGTATGGGTATACTTGTACTTGTGTATTTTTATGCATTTTCATACTTGTGTATTTTGCCAAGTATTGGTGGTGTATTCTGGTGTGTATTTATACGTATAGGAGTATGTCTTTCCTTGTATTTATTAAGTATTTTATACTTAATTTGTGTATAATCTTCCGAAATATTATTTTTATACAAATAAAAATCAATAATTTTATATTCTCAAAATAAACATATTTTGAGAGGATTTTTATAGAAAATATCTACAACTTTACTTGGCAAAAATAAATATACTTCCATATAAATCTCAAAAATATTATATTTTTAAGATTAAACTTAGAAAATATATATATTTCTAGTTTTCACTCAAAATAATGTATCTTCAAATTGTTTAAGAAAATATATATTTTTTTCTCTACTCAAAATAATATATTTTCTATTTGACAAAATATGATATATTTTGTAATAGTTATAAAAATTTATATTTTACCTTTTCTTCGGTTTCAAAAATACCATTTGTCATACTTGTCGAGTTATGAATTTATTTCCGGAATATACTTATTTATAATCCATATATCCGTTTGTCCAATTGTCCAATATTCGGGTATAAATTATATATTTATTTTCTTGGAATTTTGGTAATATTTTATATTTCCAAATCTTGGTATTTTGGCGTGTTATATTATTTTCAAGTCCCTAAAATAATATAACTAATACAATCAATATACAACATAATTTGTGGCATCTAAATATATATTTTCCTTAATATATACTTAGTTATTTTTATTATTAAAAATCAACCTCCAATATTTGTAATTTTTGTAATAAAAGTTATCGCAAATTTTTATATGAAAACCATGATCAAAATTTACTTGTAAACACTTATTTAAAAATATTTTTCTAAGTGTTTAATTTCTACAAAATTTTTGCCATAGTTTCCCCTTGAAAATGGAGGTTTCCATGCTTAATAGCATATCATTTTCTTTTAAAAACTCCTCATCAATCATCAACAATTCACACATAACTTACCAAGAGCCAAAAATATGCATTCTTACATTATGACATGAACTTGAAGTTAGTAACAATTTGTAGTAATTTCACATGTTGTTTAGTGAGGTTTAAGAACACTAAATTCATGGTTATTAGTTTATAAAACCCATTCTTGTGAAGTTTCATTCTTCACAACTTTTATGATGATTTTTTCAAAAATTAATCTTATATTTTTCTTGTTACATACACTTTACTAGCTTTGTTTTAACTCTTAAAACATGATTACTTTCTTTAAAAACCAACTTCATGTTAAATCTTGTAATCAACTTTAGTTTCATGAATATATTATTTTTGAAATCCTTTATTTTCAAGACTTATAACTTGTAGGAATAATCATCCTACACTAAAACAAGTCCATCTTCAAGTTCATGGTTCACATAAAGGATGATCAACATGATTTTCTCAAGATCCATCCTTTCACTTGCTAGATCATGTGTTTAATCATCATCTAGCAAGCTTCTTATGGTGATCTACACCATAAACACAAGTAATCAACAAACAAGTCTACTACATACACTTAAACATCTTTGATTTTCATGTTTTTATTCTTTATGTTCATGTTCATCTTTATGTTTTCTTGAGATTCTTTAGATTAACAAGTTACATAACACTTTAACCACTAAAATTAGAAGTAATAACAAGATGAAAGGAGCTTACTACTAGCTCTAAGGCTAGGGAAGAAACAAGTATGAAGACGATGAGAAATGTGATGGATAAAAGCTCCTTGATGAGGTCCTTCAAGCTCCCTTGCTTCCAAGCTTCTTAGATATGCTTGTTACACCCTTAGATCACCTTAGAATGTGTTGAATGAATTGAAAAATGGAGAGTGTGTGAGAGGGGTGTTAGGCCGAGAACAATGGAGGAAGGAGGAGAGTATATGTATGAGTTTAAGGTATGAGAATAATGAAAGGTTTAGTATCTTGGTTTTTATAAAAATTTCCCAACATATGTTTACACATGGTGCAATATGTTCCATGTCTACTCTACAATTTTTATAAAATAAACAAAAGTATTTGGGGCATGTGGGCCCCTCATGTAATCGGCCCTAAAGTGGGGGGGGGGTCTTGTTGAGTTTCAAGCATTAGTTAAGTAAGTTAGTTAGATTTCAAGTATATTAGTTAGTGTTTTAGGTGTTTAGGGTTTTTAAGATGTGTTATGATGTTTGGTGATCATAACTAGTTTCAATACATTAAAACAATGCTTCTAGATGAATTTTGGTGTTTCGGTTAGTGTCCGGTTGTTCGTTTGGTTACCGGTTCATTATGGTGCTAAATTGCGCAGTTTAGTGTGGAATATGATGTCTTTTATGACAGTTTTGATTCTTGACACTTAACAAAGTATTCTGGACCATTAAACCATGATTCTGCACTATATTTTGATGTTAAAATGCTGAAAATTGCTGAATTTTGTTGTTTTCTGCAGAATTCTGTTGTTTTAGTGTGTTTCGGGCACTTTCCGGCACTTGAATCATTACTCGGAAGGCAGTTTTATGATCCCTACTTTCCTACATACTATTCTAGTGTAACTCTTGGTTCCGGGGCTCATTCTGTGTCTTAACATCATGTCTGTCTGAGTACTGAACTCCCGTCAGTACTTCTAGTTTGTCTGATAACTGTGCTAACTTTGTTCTGTGCACTAATTGAACCATACTGTGTTGCATGTAATAATGATAAACAATCTTGCAACATGAAATGCATTTGTATGTATATGACAGTAATAAAAAATCATTCGTCTCATTAATTCAATCTGGCACAGTCATTAAAGCACAAATTACTGTTTAATATTGTACGGAATACATGGAAAAGTGCCAGTTGTCACATTCTCCTCCCGTTAAAAGAATTTTGTCCCCAAATTCAAGTTGAGCCATTGGTAGTAGGGGAGTTGTGAAACAATTGCGGATACTTTGACTTGATTTGGTCTTCACACTCCCAAGTAAACTCTGGGCCATGACGTGAATTCCAACGAATTTTGACAAGTTTAATACGACTTCTTCGTGTCTTGTGGACTTTCCAATCCGTAACCTCGACAGGTTCTTCAGTAAACTGGAGTTTGTCGTTGACGTGAATCTCGTCTGCGGGAATGACGACTGTCTCTTGGGTCGGACTCTTCTTGAGATTAGACACGTGAAACGTGTCATGAACACTGCTAAGTTCTTCTGGTAGTTTCAGCTTGTATGCAACAGTTCCGATCCTTTCCAGGATCTTGAAGGGTCCAACGTACCGTGGGTTTAACTTCCCATGCTTACCAAATCATACCACGCATTCCCAAGGCGAGACCTTCAATAAAACCATATCTCCATCCTCAAATTCCAATGGTTTTCGTCGCTTGTAGGCGTAACTTTTCTATCTATCACGTGCTGACTTGATACGATCACGTATCTGAGCAATCTTGTCTGTAGTTTCCTGAACCAACTCAGGACCAATAAGCTGTTTATCCCCGGTCTCCTACCCAACACAACAGGGACCAACACTTACGTCCATATAGAGCTTCAAACGGGGCGGCCAGAATGCTAGTGTGATAACTATTGTTGTAGGAAAATTCCACTAAAGGCAAGTGAGTATCCCAACTTCCACCAAAGTCCATCACACGGGCACGTAGTATGTCTTCCAAAGTCTGAATCGTCCGTTCACTTGGTCGTCCGTCTGAGGGTGAAAGGCAGTACTGAAGTTCAATTGCGATCCAAAAGCTTGCTGGAATGATTGACAGATTCTAGACACAAAACGACCATTCCGGCCAGATATGATGGAAACAGGCACTCCATGACGTGCCACAACCTCTCTCAGATATATCTCTGCTAACTTCTTTGTATTGTCTTTCTCACTGATCGGTAAGAAATGCGCAGACTTCGTGAGTCGATTAATAATTACCCAAATCATATCGGGCCCTCTTTGTGTTCTTGGCAGATTGGCAATGAAATCCATTGAGATGCGTTCCCACTTCCATACGGGAATCTCAGGTTGTTGCAACAGCCCTGATGGTTTCTGGTACTCTGCCTTAACTTTAGTACAAGTAAGACAGTCACCTACATATATAGCGATGTCGGTTTCTTCTTAGGCCACCAATACTAATCCTTCAAGTCTTGGTACATCTTGTCGGATCCAGGATGGGTCGAGTACCTTGACTTATGTGCTTTACCCAAAATATGCTCGTAAATCGCCGAAGCATGGTACCCACATTCGTTTCATGAAGTATAATGTTCCATCTTCCTTGGGTGACAATTTCACTTCCATACCACGCAGTGATTCGGCTCGTAGGTTTTTTGGTCTAAGTGCTTCCTGCTGGGCATCAAGAATCCGAACTGTGAGATCAGTTTGTACGGTCATCTCTAAGGCTCGCACCCTTAGAGGTCTTGCATGCTCCTTGCGGCTTAAGGCGTCTGCTACAACGTTTGCCTTGCCCGGGTGATACTTGATCTCACAATCGTAAACATTCAACAGCTCGACACATCACCGCTGTCTCATGTTCAAATCCTATTGATCGTAAAAGTGTTGCAAACTCTTGTGATCCGTAAAAATCGTGCAGCGTGTACCATATAAGTAATGACGCCAAATCTTCAACGCAAAAATCACGGATCCTAATTCAAGGTCGTGCGTTGTATAATTCTTCTCATGAACCTTTAAGTGGCGTAACGCGTACGCGATGACTTTCTCTCGTTGCATCAACACGCATCCGAGACCTTGTCGTGAAGCATCGCAATAAACCACAAAACCATCTGTACCATCAGGTAAAGACAAGATAGGTGTGTCGCAGAGTTTATCCTTTAACTTTTAAAAAGTTGTTTCCTGTTTCTCTCCCCAATCAAATTTCTTATCCTTCTGGGTTAGGGACGTTAGCGGCTGAGTAATGCTTGAAAAATTCTCAATGAACCGTCTGTAATAGCCTGCTAACCCCAGAAATTGCCGTATCTTAGTTGACGTCTTTGGGGCTTCCCAGTTCTTGATTGTCTCAAACTTGTCAGAGTCGATGTGAATTCCATTCTCATCTACCACATGAGTTAGGAATTCTACCTCGTGTGCCCAAAATTCGCACTTCGACAGTTTCGCGTACAACTTTTCCTTCTTCATGAGTTCTAGGATGGCTTGCAGGTGTTGCTCATGTTCTTCCTTGGTTCGCGAGTATGTGAGGATGTCATTAATAAACACAGTCGCAACTTTATCCAGATACGGCTTACACACCCGTTTGTGATGTCCATGAGTACCGCGGGTGCGTTCGTTAGGCCAAACGGCATGACAAGGAACTCGTAATGTCCATAGCGAGTCCTAAAGGCCGTTTTAGGGATACTTTCTTCTTGTATCCTTAGTTGATGATATCCCGATCTCAAGTCGGTCTGGGAGTAGTAGTTGGAACCTTGCAGTTGATCAAATAAGTCATCAATTCTCGGTAAGGGGGTACCGATTCTTGATGGTTAATTGTTTAACTCCCTGTAGCCTATGCACAACACTTCTTCCTTACCAGTTCCAATTTCAGGATTTCTGATCTTGAACAATACCTTTTCCTCATCAGTTCTTTGATTTCCTCCCTGGTTATGCCATATGCACATACGAAAAACTGTCGTCCTTCTTCCTAACAAATAACACCGGAGCTCCCCAAGGTGAGAAGCTCGGTCTGATGAATTCCCTTGTCTAGCAGCTGCGTTGAAAGCTTCTGTATTTCGGATAGAGCTAGCTGGTATGATGCCTTTGCTACTTGTGCTGCTCCTGGCACTAGACCTGTACAGAACTCCACTCGTCGTTGTGGAGGTAGTCCAGGCAAGTCTTCGGAAAAGACTTCTGGAAATTCCTTCATAACGGGAATGTCTTCTAATCTTGGCTCCTTGGTCTCATTCTCGACAACATGAGCAAGGGAGGCTATGCAGCCTTTTCGAAGGCACTTCCGCGCCTTCATAACCAACGTGGGTGTCACAATCCACCACCTTATGGGGCTCAGGGTCCTTGCATCAACTACATGAAGACCGTGTACTATAAGTGTTTCATCATTCGCAAGAGGGATGCGAATGATTTTCTCATGACAAACCACTTCGGCTCTAATCTTGGATAGCCGATCCATGCCGACTACTACATCAAAACTACCTAAACCAACTGGTAGAAGGTCAATAGAAAATTTTTCGTTCTCCAAGTCCATATGTACAACCCTTAATAACTTTATCCACCTCGACTAATTTCCCATTTGCCAACTTTATAGAATCTGGGGTGTCTAGTTTACTCGTTTCCAAGCCAAGTATATCCTTAAGTTCCATCGATTTAAAACTAACGTCAGCGCCTGCATCAAATAGAATGGGTGCAAAGTGTTGGTTTATAGAGAACGTATTCGTACTACGTTCGGGTCCTGGCGTGCCTTGGGTGCTCCTGTTGTGAAAATGCTCCCACGAGCTAGATTTTTCTTCGGGTAGTCCTTCCGATAATGTCCTTTGTCGCCATATCCATAGCAACCTTTGCCCTTGATGTTTCTATTACTGTCCTGTATTCCATTCCCATGCCCCTTACCAGACCAGCATGCCTCCTTGCTATGCCTGGTCTTGCCACAATTTTCACACCTACGAGTCCTGCACGGACCTGGGAGTTGATAACCACACCTACCACACTTTGGTAGTTCTCCTTGGTAGCTTTATGATGTCTGTCGTTAGTGACATGCAAAAACCGAAATAAACTAGTAGATAGGATAAGTCGGATATCGAACCAGAGGAGGATTGTGGAAAGTGTGTAATGCTCAGTTTTGATTAACTACTATTAAAAAAAATAAAACTCAGTTGTTGGATTTGATTGATTACCTAAAAATTACTAAAAAGTGAAGTTTAAATCAATAGAGAAACAATGGTTCCTCCAGATTTCAGGTTTTGCAGCTAGATTCAGTTATGTGTTTAATCGAAACACTTACATAGACATAAGTGTTGAATCTAATTAACCAGTTGTGATAACCAACGACTAAGTACTCTGGTCAATACATAACTGGAGGTTATCGAATGATTATCAATTACAATTACAAACCCTAACCCCATGTCAAATATATCCCAATTACTAGAACTCTCGGGAACTGAATGCTTAGAAATTAAGGCTTAAATAAATGCAATTGTTTACAACCAATAAATCAAATCAAAGTGAAAAGCATCGAATGCTTAGATCACCGAGTTAAACGATTGTAGCAAACACATAAAATTATCCAACTTACAAAACCCTCCATCCGGAGGAAACCATAAAACAACTAGCCGCTCATTAGGGTATGATTGATCTTCATCGGCTTGATAGACGGTTGGAACACCCCTGTCTTCGAAGATGAGAATAGATGATATGGAGGTGCCCTCGATAATCGATGGTATCCAATAAGAGGGCCCAAAAGTGATCCAATGTTGGCTACCAAAAATTCGTAGTAATGGAAGCCCAAAGTTGTGTTATAGCTGCTGCTTTTGACAAGTTTCGGCCCATGTGCCCATATATCTTTTTAAAAAATAAAAGTCGTGCTCTGCACATGTCTTGTAGATGTGTCGCCCCCTATGTGATCATGATGCTGTTGACTTCTTGTTCAAGTATGCCGCCCAATATATGTGTAGTATATTGACGATGTATGCTGATTGATATGATGATGTTGTTCACTTCTAAACAAAGCCTCTCACCAAACCCTATGCTGACTTACAATAGAACAACATGCTCATCACGTGCATCCAAGAGGTCCTGATAATGTTGTTGACTACTTTTTTTCACATGGATCCCCTAAAAAGTCCAACGTTGGCCACCCATTTCTTTAGGGTTTTCCTTAAAACCCATTTAATATCTTTCAACAACATCACTCGCGTGCATCTTTGTTTCAAACCGTAAGCTACGAAAATGAAGTGTAAGTTACGATCTGAACATTCTGTTTCTTTTGTGCTATTCTGCCCGTAAGTTACACCTTAGGATCCGTAACCTACGCCACAAATCAGTTCCCCACGATTGGCTACATTTCAACTTTTATTTAATTACCAATCAGCTCCTGGACTTTAATATCTCGCGTTTCTCATGTATCCAAGCTATATTTCGGCCCCGAACGAGTCTCGAATGATATGATTCCTCTAGACAAACATCCTTGCTTGTTCCTCTTCTCTTCTAAGCACCTTAATTTCTACGAATTATGCCGATTAACCTGTAACACCACAAAAGCACGTAGTTATCACATTCGAAATATGTAATCGCATAAAACGCACTAAATCACGCCAAATAACATACTTAAGGCTCGTGTTTCACACTCTCCATCACATCCCCACACTTATCATTGATTGTCCTCAAGCAACCATTACAAACATTACTCACCTTATTAACAAATCACCGCCAAATCCCTTACCGAATTAGCAATTTAAGGTTCCAAGTCATACCCGTCCCATAGACTGACACAATCGAGATTGACAATCTGACAAACAAATGATACACATTTAAAACATTTAAGACTTGCCTAACTAACACTAACATGCTTATGATACTACACACATGCCACACGCCCCTCACATTGATCACTCCTCTCGGTTTAATCAAGACTAGCGTGTAATGTGCTAGTATATAGTTCGCTCAGAACCAACTATGCTACCTTGTAATCATAAGCTTGTATAGCAATCACACCTCCACTGTATCAAATAACGTAACACATATCAAAAGGACTTTTCGGGTTTTGGGTTAAGGGTAAAGGTAGGGATATATTTTTGGGTTTTTATGTTTATATGGCGAACACAAACGAATACCAAACCATGACAACTTTATTCACAATGATACGAACACTTTGGGTGATTTCTAACCCATTTATGTAACACGAACATAATAATGATTTTTGCTTTTCTTTTTCTTTATTTTTTTCTCTTTTTCTTTTCTTTTCTATTTTTCATAACAAATACACAATTGCCATTCATGGTTGGTATTTCAAACGGGTCAACAAGGTGTAACAAACGAAGGGTAAAAAGGCTCAACATGGTTAACTAAGGTGGGTGAAATCAACAATCAACATATAGAACAATGAATGGATCCTAATGCCTTTATCATGTATATGCATGCGTTAAAGCACAGTCTCGGCACGTATCAAACTACACAAGTTCTAACACAAAGCAACATATGGCCTACACTCAACAATTGAATAGTTATTGAAATTCAACTAACAATCTAGTAGGCTCAAATATCTCACCGAATAAAAGGAATATAGGTTGCCGACACGTAGCATGTGTAATTCCTAAAGCATGTTACCCCTAGTTAGGCATCTCTTCTCACTATTTTCTAAAACTTGCCAGAAATACTCTCATGAAACTTAAAGGGACAACCATGACTAGGGATCTAAGTTAGTTTAATATCAGTAGGAACCCTTTAGCGATTGAAAATGTTGGTTTTCATGTAGTTCAAGCATACTTGAGAAACAAAAATTTTCAATTTTTTTCAATTTTCAGCAATTTCAACCAATTCAAACATTTGAGATCAACAATCTTACCAACCCTCTCTCGAGTTACCGCATCCCCACACTTGGGATACATTGTCCCCAATGTATGGTGCAATTTATACTCTAAACTCGAGAGATACCACCCGCAACCATGAACGGCTAATAACTAGACGACTCCACACAAAGAAACCACTCCCGACACAAAGACTCACACCACCAAAAACACAAAAAACAAATAAAATAAAGGATAGAGAGACACAGTGACCTGATCAGTAAATCAGCAAGTGTCTGTAGCGGTGCAGCTGTTGTGCTCAAGACCGGAAAATACGCATCCAATATAGGATTTTATGAAGTCTCACCGGGGATGTTTCCAAACATCCCCACACTTGATTCATTGCATCCGTGAAGATGGAACTGTATAAACCTGTCAAAACACAACACACCAAACGAAACCAAAACAAAGTACAAACTCTACATCCTCGGGCTGCCTCCCGAGAGCGCTAAGTTTAAAGGTCTTCAGCCAGACCGTACCTGATATCCGCTACGGTGGTCTCAATGCACACTTACCCAAAACATTTCCAACGAATGCCCGGAAATTTACATGCCATCTCCATAAGCTCGTCAGTATAATTGGCATATTTAGAAAGCATATGTGGGTTTCGCTGATCCACTTCACGAGATATACACCGATGTCTTGTAGCTTCACCCTTCTCATCTTCTTCCTCGAACCTGCTTCCCCACACTTGTTAGTTTGAATGATTAATATGGGGAAAGGTTCGGTACACACATTCATCTCGTCAGACTGCTCTGCCTCCTCATCCTCACACACCATCTGATCTACCAGTGACTCTTCATCAGATAAAGGATTCATTGGTGTGGTATTATCCTCCACAACCTCCTCCTCCATGTGAGAATAATCTCTAATATCATCAGGTAATGGTGAGAGACTCTCTTCTATTTCTATCTTCATTTTTAACTTCTGACACTTGGAAACTAGGCAGCTGATTCGATCTTCATCGGAAAGGTTGGGTGCTAATAAATACTGCTCGAGTTTGGACAAACTCGCTTCCAACATAGCAAGCTTTTTCTCCTCCTCGGTCTGATAAGCATACACACCCTCGGGCTCAGAATATTCCTCGGGATGATACTGTCGGTATCCCTGATACGGTGTTGAGATGTACGCATCCATCATTTTTTTATTCCAATACTCTGGATTTTCCAAATACACCGCGCACACATCTTCATAAACAGAAGTATGATTATGACCGCAACAGAAACATCGTCCATCCGTCCTTGGCTCATAATAAGCATCCTCATCCCGATCCCATCCGTCAGAGTAATAACCATCCTCCACCATTGTATCAAAATCATAGAAATATGGTGGAGAGGAAGGATTACCATAGCAAGGCATCGATAATTCTTCCAATTTCGCTCTTTCCCGTTTAAATCGGGCCTCGCGGCAACCGATACACGGGTGAAGTGGTTCCCCGCACAAAATGCATGTAGAAGAGCCGCAAAATATAGTAAGATCTGTCATCCTGCACAAACACAGCTCAACTACCCATGTAAATCACGAACAAATAAAATAACAAAATAAAAACAAAAATTTTTTTAGGTTTTTTTTTTTTTTACCTAAAACTTAACACTAAACACTTTGCGCACGCCTCCCCGGCAACGGCGCCATTTTGATGTCTGTCGTTAGTGACATGCAAAAACCGAAATAAACTAGTAGATAGGATAAGTCGGATATCGAACCAGAGGAGGATTGTGGAAAGTGTGTAATGCTCAGTTTTGATTAACTACTATTAAAAAAAATAAAACTCAGTTGTTGGATTTGATTGATTACCTAAAAATTACAAACTAAAAAGTGAAGTTTAAATCAATAGAGAAACAATGGTTCCTCCAGATTTCAGGTTTTGCAGCTAGATTCAGTTATGTGTTTAATCGAAACACTTACATAGACATAAGTGTTGAATCTAATTAACCAGTTGTGATAACCAACGACTAAGTACTCTGGTCAATACATAACGGGAGGTTATCGAATGATTATCAATTACAATTACAAACCCTAACCCCATGTCAAATATATCCCAATTACTAGAACTCTCGGGAACTGAATGCTTAGAAATTAAGGCTTAAATAAATGCAATTGTTTACAACCAATAAATCAAATCAAAGTGAAAAGCATCGAATGCTTAGATCACCGAGTTAAACGATTGTAGCAAACACATAAAATTATCCAACTTACAAAACCCTCCATCCGGAGGAAACCATAAAACAACTAGCCGCTCATTAGGGTATGATTGATCTTCATCGGCTTGATAGATGGTTGGAACCCCCTGTCTTCGAAGATGAGAATAGATGATATGGAGGTGCCCTCGATAATCGATGGTATCCAATAAGAGGGCCCAAAAGTGATCCAATGTTGGCTACCAAAAATTCGTAGTAATGGAAGCCCAAAGTTGTGTTATAGCTGCTGCTTTTGACAAGTTTCGGCCCATGTGCCCATATATCTTTTTAAAAAATAAAAGTCGTGCTCTGCACATGTCTTGTAGATGTGCCGCCCCCTATGTGATCATGATGCTGTTGACTTCTTGTTCAAGTATGCCGCCCAATATATGTGTAGTATATTGACGATGTATGCTGATTGATATGATGATGTTGTTCACTTCTAAACAAAGCCTCTCACCAAACCCTATGCTGACTTACAATAGAACAACATGCTCATCACGTGCATCCAAGAGGTCCTGATAATGTTGTTGACTACTTTTTTTTCACATGGATCCCCTAAAAAGTCCAACGTTGGCCACCCATTTCTTTAGGGTTTTCCTTAAAACCCATTTAATATCTTTCAACAACATCACTCGCGTGCATCTTTGTTTCAAACCGTAAGCTACGAAAATGAAGTGTAAGTTACGATCTGAACATTCTGTTTCTTTTGTGCTATTCTGCCCGTAAGTTACACCTTAGGATCCGTAACCTACGCCACAAATCAGTTCCCCACGATTGGCTACATTTCAACTTTTATTTAATTACCAATCAGCTCCTGGACTTTAATATCTCGCGTTTCTCATGTATCCAAGCTATATTTCGGCCTCGAACGAGTCTCGAATGATATGATTCCTCTAGACAAACATCCTTGCTTGTTCCTCTTCTCTTCTAAGCACCTTAATTTCTACGAATTATGCCGATTAACCTGTAACACCACAAAAGCACGTAGTTATCACATTCGAAATATGTAATCGCATAAAACGCACTAAATCACGCCAAATAACATACTTAAGGCTCGTGTTTCACACTCTCCATCACTTTATCACCTTGTCTTAGTCGTGGCAACAAATGCCTTGACTTTCTTAGTTGCGGTGGTTCCCTTACGTTTGTTGCTTGATTTAAAGTCTTGCTTGAAATGCTTATACTTTCTCTTATTTCTATCCAAAGAAGACTCCACATATGTCTTGTTTTTCACTGGACATTCATTCGATTTCCCCATCGTTACTCCGCCCTTGGCAGGACCTAGGGCAAGAGTTATCGCCTGATCGATTCCCAATATGGTTCCTCTTATTCCGCCGTCGTCTGCAGTATTGCTTGCTTCTTATTAGACGATTGCTTTAGTGACTTGCTGGTTCACTAGAGCTTCAAGCTCAGCTCTTGTTGCTGGTAAAGGTTCCGGTTGGGTTTGACCAGTGTTTCCTTCATCGGGGTTCCATGAGCTTCACATGTATAAAACTTATCGACGAATTTAGACATTTATTTTAGAATAAATATTGTCGCCTATGAGTGAAAGCAAAGCTCATTCGTCGTGCACTATGAGTATAAGGGTAAGGTAATTCCCAGTGACGCTTATGCAAATCCTTCCACCATAATCATCTCATCATTGTAGCGGGATAAAATGAGTTACAACAAAGCCTTGCTAAGGATATATCGACCATGTCAACTTGTCACAATTAGTTTTGTGAAGAAAACCTCCTCGGAGTCTCCTTACTCCGGTTGATGCAAGTTATCCAGTGCTATACAAAATTCGGTGAGGTCTTCCTTTCACCTTGTTCCTTGTTTATTCCTCAAGTCTCAGACTTTTACATAGTCTTTAGTTTCACAGAAACGGGTATGCTTCCCAGAAGATGGGGGGTTGGGCATTACTACCACGTATAGGGGGGGAAGGGTGATAGTGAAAACGCAGAAATAAGGTCATGATGGTACGTGACTTCTTCTTCGGGACCGGATTGTGCCTTGTAGCAACTGTAGAGCGGTTTCCAGGGCACGAATTCACTACATAAACTATGGGGTGCACTAAGGGATTGGGAGTGTGGAAGTGCTGATAGAGGTGTTGGTGGTGGTGATATGGGTAGTGGATGCAAGGGTGCATATGAGGTGAAGGTCGAGAAGAATCCTCTTGCATGTGTCATCCATGTGCCTAATTGGAATGGGAATCTGTCGAGTGGTCGCTTCCGTCCTTATAATACGTATTCCATATTTCAGGGACCTCGATTGTCCAATGTAGAGGATACCCCTTTGCCACACTGGACTGTGCGACGCATACATTGATTTTTGCTTGGGCTCCATGAGTCCCAATATGGTTGGTACGGTCTTCATGAATGCCGGCTAGAGTGCGGTAAATGGGTTATACTACAGCTCGCGCCATGCTACCTCTTTGGGGTAAAACGGATGTCAAATGTTGGGGTCTATCATAGCATCTACATTGGATAAGTTGGGGTGTTGTAGGCACTGTACCAATTTAAACACAAGAATCCTAAGGTGTTGAGGAAAATCTTTCCTGAGTGTTAACCATCTTCACTTGCATAGATATTGGGTCCCAAACAACTCGTACTACATGTAGAAGTGTTACGTGCGAAGTAGGCAAAGACAAACTTCCTACTTTGTAGAGTGTTATACTAACTATCTTGGTTAGTGTTCTACTAGGTGAAAATTTGAACTTTAGAAATTCCAAATGGGTGGTGATCATTAGCTTGACCCGCAGAGTCCACCAGGATTTTCATGCACTACAAGTCGTTATTACGTGAGCCCCCGTAATAATAAATTGTCTTGCATGGTCACCCTAATTTTCCCTCGTTTAAAGCAGACGATCAGCCAGAGAGGGGACACTACTGTCCTCATACCTTCAACATGGAAAGGACCATTATGGTGGTCCACGCGTTTTCATCCGTGGTCGTTACTCATGAATTGGCACAATGCTTAGACAGAGAAAGAATAAGGAGAGTTCCTAGTAATAGTAGTTGGAGGGGCACCTTCAAGATGAGTACTTCCTCTTCCTTGTCTAGAAAAGAGTGTCATCAATCACGTTTCGTAAATGCCTCAGAGACCTCGTCCCACTGATAAGGTTGTTGTCCAAGGTTGCCTCCTCTGCCTCGTCGTCGCTACCGTAGTCAGGCACCTTCGCATTCGAGAGGGAAGAACAGCCATCTTCTACGGAATCAAGCTCAGGGTCTCGTTTAGTAGTTACCTCAGCCATGAGCTCCGCAATAAACGTGAGGTCGATAGTCGCATTGTGCGAGTCAAGAACAGTAATAGAATTCGAATTCGAAGGTATCTCATTCCCGTCAATAATTATCCCATACGTATATATGCATATATATTAATGAATAATAATGTTACTTAGTATATACAAGCAAATAAACGCAACATGTCACACATAACTCTTGTGTGTTCTTTCGGGGGTCATTTCGTCTTCGGCAAGTCTATCCCACATGGACTGACTATACCTCATTTGGCACATTAGTTGGGGTATTCTCCCTCCCTACTAATGTCCTTACTTTGTCTTTCCTTTGAAAAAAAGTTTGTTCCACGGATCTTGGCGTTTTGTAAATGCAATGAAAAATATTTGTAAAAATATTTTCGTGAGAGAGTCTAATGATTGTAGTCTAGACTCGAGAAGGAATCCTAGTTCACTACAATCGAAACTCTGATACCAACCAGTCACACCCTGACTTTTGCGGAAGCGTGTGATGTGTGACTTGATCAATATCATTGCATTCAATTATAATAAACAACTATATGATTAAAGCATGATGTTCATACATTTATAAATTTTAAAATAATACAAACATAAGTTGTTCGGTACCAATCAACATACTTCATGTTTAACTTACAAACCAAACAAGTACCAAGTTCCATAAGGACTTTTAAAAAAAAGATATATGAAAATCAAGGCTTTGATTCTTATGTCATATCTAAGATAAGACATCCAAATCAAACCCTTTCAAAAGTTGGATGACATCGAACTTGAAGACATTTCTTGAAACTTTCATACTCCGCCAGATCCATTAATTTCCAAAAATACATGTAATTTAAAAACATCAACAAAAGTTGAGCGAGCTCATGTGTTTTGTATGTGAGCTCGTAATAACTTGTAAACATTTGAGAGAATTCCTTTGATAACCGGTATGTAAAGCGTCTATGAACAGATCATTAATGTTTTGTAAGGACGTTAATATGTGTGGTGCGTAGGAAGTGCTCAAACCTAGCGAATTTCCTCCGGTCCATCCGGCGGGAACGACATAGTCACCACATGCGGCCACACAAGGACCCATGGGTGAGGCTCGCTACACCCAGATAGATCTACCACTAATGCCCCTCGGTCTATACTAGATTAATGGCACTTAGGAGAGATACTACATCATCCACGTGATCTAACAGTTCATTACTTAGCTAAACCATACCATTGAAACATTTGTAACATTTGAAACATGTATCTCACCCCCGTAAGTTATAAAACCGAAAACAGCTAAAAGAAAAGGGGGACTTGAACTCACTAGTTTGCGTCTTGCAGTCTCGTAACTCAAGATCCTTTCCACTGGTCGTACAACTACCTACACACGTGCTATGTTTTATTAGACGTTTAGGTCGGGTAACGACTCTTAGACTTATTTATTAAGACTTACTTTGGAATTGGTGTTCTTCGAGTTATATGTTGGATATATATTATATAATCCCAAGTTGTATAATTATTAGTTAAAATAATTATTTTAACTTAAACTATATTTATACAATTATTTGAAATTTTGTCAAAAATAATATATTTTTAACTTAGTTCATTATGTATTCCACTCATAATGTTTTCCCAAGTATGGGTATACCTGTACTTGTGTATTTTTATGCATTTTCATACTTGTGTATTTTGCCAAGTATTGGTGGTGTATTTATACGTATAGGAGTACGTATTTCCTTGTATTTATTAAGTATTTTATACTTAATTTGATTATAATCTTCCGGAATATTATTTTTATACAAATAAAAATCAATAATTTTATATTCTCAAAATATACATATTTTGAGAGGATTTCTATAGAAAATATCTATAACTTTATGTTAGTGCATTATGTCTATTGACTTCGTCTTGTATCATGAAATAGTATGTTTAATGTAATTTAGCTTGAAAGTGATGATTTCCCTTGAAAATGTCACTTGACAGTTTCAAGCTAAATCAAGATTTCCCTTGAAAGTGGCATGTCATTTCAAGCTAAATCTCCTCCACTATATATACCATTCAAGCTAAATCATTAGAGACTTTTGCACATTTGATATTTGGAGAGCTTAGATTCTAGAGAGAGAGTCTAGAGAGAGAAAGTACTCCAAGTGATTCAAGGTTCTTTGTACGTTTCAGATTTATAAATAGAATCACATTTATATTACATCTTGTGTGTTTCGGTCTCGTTCGTGCACGGTTTCCGCACGTCGCACGGTCAATTCGCAATCGTACGGTGTCAAAACAGGTCCTAACAAGTGGTATCAGAACAGGAGCTCGATTGCGTTGATCAAACAACAAGATTCGTACCAGATTACAGCGTTTTCATATCTGAATTGCATCATTTCTTCATCATCTACTTATTCTTTCACGTTTTCTACGGTTTCTTGACAAATTGAACGGGATTTTATGGTCCGAATCAGCTGATTTTTTAGTATATTGTGCGAAAACAATTGATATACAATCCTACCAAGTTTGAGAATAAAATTCCTAGTCGTTTAGGAGAATTTCAAGATTTTCTGTCCGACTTCGTAACTAACAGCAAGATTTCGCTTGAAAATTCAAGCGAAATCTTCAGAATAAGGATTTCGCTTGAATTTTCAAGCGAAATCTTGCTGTTAGTTACGAAGTCAGACAGAAAATCTTGAAATTCTCCTAAACGACTAGGAATTTTATTCTCAAACTTGGTAGGATTGTATATCAATTGTTTTCGCACAATATACTAAAAAATCAGCTGATTCGGACCATAAAATCCCGTTCAATTTGTCAAGAAACCGTAGAAAACGTGAAAGAATAAGTAGATGATGAAGAAATGATGGAAAAGCTGGTGCAAAAACGTTAAAAGATATTGTGGAAACCCCAGGCAGGGAAACACATGCAAAGGGTTCTTCGTTATACTTCTCATCAACTTACAAGCTGCTATTTGCTTCATATCAAGATGGAACAACGTTAGTAGGCAGGCTTAATCATGGTGCGTTATCTCTATCTGAGATGTCTGCTGTTTATGAGGATGAACAAGATGGTAAGCGTCGTCCAGCTAGATTGCATCGTTTTAAAGAGTTGCTTGCTGGCAGTGGGTTATTTGTTTGCTTCTCTAGTGTGAAATCCAATGTTGCGTTGACTGTTTCAATTGGAGAGCATGAAATTCTTGCACAAAATATGCGGAATGGAGTGTATTCTACCTCGCTTTTGGTGGGTATAACGGCATATAAGCTTAGATTCTAGAGAGAGAGTCTAGAGAGAGAAAGTACTCCAAGTGATTCAAGGTTCTTTGTACGTTTCAGATTTATAAATAGAATCATATTTATATTACATCTTGTGTGTTTCGGTCTCGTTCGTGCACGGTTTCCGCACGTCGCACGGTTTGATTCGCAATCGTACGGTGTCAAAACAGGTCCTAACACTTTACTTGGCAAAAATAAATATACTTCCATATAAATCTCAAAAATATTATATTTTTAAAATTAAACTTAGAAAATATATATAGTTCTAGTTTTCAGTCAAAATAATGTATCTTCAAATTGTTTAAGAAAATATATATTTTTCTCCACCCAAAATAATATATTTTCTATTTGACAAAATATGATATATTTTGTAATAGTTATAAAATTTTATATTTTACCGTTTCTTCGGTTTCAAAAATACCATTTGTCATACTTGTCGAGTTATGAATTTATTTCCGAAATATATTTATTTATAGTCCATATGTCCGTTTGTCCAATTGTCCAATATTCGGGTATAAATTATATATTTATTTTCTTGGAATTTTGGTAATATTTTATATTTCCAAATCTTGGTATTTTGGTGTGTTATATTATTTTCAAGTCCCTAAAATAATATAACTAATACAATCAATATACAAGTAACACAAAATTTGTGACATCTAAATATATATTTACCTAAATATATACTTAGTGATTTTTATTATTAAAAATCAACCTCCAATATTTGTAATTTTTGTAATAAAAGTTATGGCAAATTTTTATATGAAAACAATGATCAAAATTTACTTGTAAACACTTGTTTAAAAATATTTTTCTAAATGTTTAATTTCTACAAAATTTTTGCCATAGTTTCCCCTTGAAAATGGAGGTTTCCATGCTTAATAGCATATCATGCTCTTTTAGAAACTCATCATCAGTCATCAACAATTCACACATAACTTACCAAGAGCCAAAAATATGCATTCTTACATTATGACATGAACTTGAAGTTAGTAACAATTTGTAGTACTTTCACATGTTGTTTAGTGAGGTTTAAGAACACTAAATCCATGGTTATTAGTTTATAAAACCCATTCTTGTGAAGCTTCATTCTTCACAACTTGTATGATGATTTTTCAAAAATTAATCTTCTTGTATTTTTCTTGTTATATACACTTTACTAGCTTTGTTTTAACCCTTAAAACATGATTACATTCTTTAAAAACCAACTTCATGTTAAATCTTGTAATAAACTTTAGTTTCTTGAAAATATTATTTTTGAAATCCTTTATTTTCAAGACTTATAACTTGTAGGAATAATCATTCTACACTAAAACAAGTCCATCTTCAAGTTCATGATTCACATAAAGGATTATCAACATGGTTTTCTCAAGATCCATCCTTACACTTGCTAGATCATGTGTTTAATCATCATCTAGCAAGCTTCTTATGGTGATCTACACCATAAACACAAGTAATCAACAAACAAGTCTACTACATACACTTAAACATCTTTGATTTTCATGTTTTTATGCTTTATGTTCATGTTCATGTTCATCTTTATGTTTTCTTGAGATTCTTTAGATTAACAAGTTACATAACACTTTAACCACTAAAATTAGAAGTAATAACAAGATGAAAGGAGCTTACTACTAGCTCTAAGGCTAGGGAAGAAACAAGTATGAAGACGATGAGAAATGTGATGGATAAAAGCTCCTTGATGAGGTCCTTCAAGCTCCCTTGCTTCCAAGCTTCTTAGATATGCTTGTTACACCCTTACATCACCTTAGAATGTGTTGAATGAATTGAAAAATGGAGAGTGTGTGAGAGGGGTGTTAGGCCAAGAACAATGGAGGAAGGAGGAGAGTGTATGTGTGAGTTTAAGGTATGAGAATGATGAAAGGTTTAGTCTTTTGGTTTTTATAAAACTTTCCCAACATATGTTTACACATGGTGCAATATGTTCCATATATACTCTACAATTTTTATAAAATAAACAAAAGTATTTGGGGCATGTGGGGCCCTCATGTAACCGGCCCTAAAGGGGGGGGGGGGTTTCTTGTTGAGTTTCAAGCATTAGTTAAGTAAGTTAGTTAGATTTCAAGTATATTAGTTAGTGTTTTAGGTGTTTAGGGTTTTTAAGATGTGTTATGATGTTTGGTGATCGTAACTAGTTTCAATACATTAAAACAATGATTCTAGTTGAATTTTGGTGTTTCGGATAGTGTCCGGTTGTTCGTTTGATTACAGGTTCGTTAAGGTGCTAAATTGCGCAGTTTAGTGTGCAATATGATGTCTTTTATGACAGTTTTGATTCCCAACACTTATCAAAGTATTCTGGACCATTAAACCATAATTCTGCACTATATTTTAATGTTAAAATGCTGAAAATTTATGAATTTTGTTGTTTTCTGCAGAATTCTACAGTTTTAGTGTGTTTCAGGCACTTTCCGGATCTTAAATCATTACTCGGAAGGCAGTTTTATGATCCCTACTTTCCTACATACTATTCTAGTGTAACTCTTGGTTCCGGGGCTCATTCTGTGTCTTAACATCATGTTTGTTTGAGTACTGAACTCCCGTCAGTATTTCTAGTTTGTCTGATAACTGTGCTAACTTTGTTCTGTGCACTAATTGAACCATACTGTGTTGCATGTAATAATGATAAACAATCTTGCAACATGAAATGCATTTGTACGTATATGACAGTAATAAGAAGTCATTCGTCTCATTAATTCAATCTTGCACAGTCATTAAAGCACAAATTATTGTTTAATATTGTACGGAATACATGGAAAAGTGTCAGTTGTCACAATATTAATTGTCATCTCATCTATGTAACCTATTCCGGTTTACACCGTACGGTCACATTACTCATAACTCGTTTCTTAATTCTTTTGACCTATCATGGCTTACTCCGTGAAGTGTCTTCAAAAACTAACGTTTATCGTCAACGTGTGACCAAATTACTGTTTTGCCCTTATTATTTGTTTTGTCTTACCCTATAAGGTAACCATTAAAATTCATTTTCTATTCATCATAGTATGACCGAATAAT
>JARYGA010037232.1:0-27839 GCA_030545235.1 Helianthus tuberosus
GAAAGAAAATTGCTGATTTAGAAAACAAATTGAAAAGTTTTGTGACTTCTGCATCATATGTTTGTCCAAAACTGATCAATTCTCTTCTAATAAGTGACAATGTCACAAATTTTGACAAAGTCAAAATTGAAGATTGTGATGACAAAGCTGATGATGAAAAAGAAAAAGAAAAGAAAAGAAAAATATTTTTAGATTTACAAGAAAAATTTAAAAATACTGTTTTGCAATCTACTGAAACAGGTGAATGTTCTAAACAAAAACCTGTTAAGAAGAGTGTAGAACAGAAACAAAAGGTTAAAAATTCGAAAAATTTAAAAAATGAAAATAAAAGCTCATCAGTTCAGTCATCCAATCATTATAAAAAATCACAAAAAATTGTAAATGAAAACTCACAAAATGTTGGTAATAAGTGGTGCAGGTTTGACCACAGTGCTCAAAAGACAAATTCAACTTTGAAGAAGAGAAATGATTATCACCAAGCCAAACAATGTTATGATCTGAAGGTTTGGACTGACAGAAGTGGATGGTACGATAACAGAGTGTGCTACACCTGTGGTGTTAGAGGACACATTGCTGTTAACTGCCAGAATTGGAATTATGAGACAAGAAAATGCTATAATTGTCAAATCAGAGGTCATATTGCCAGAGATTGCCCAAGGAGATCGATGGGAAGATCGAGGGTTGAATCTCAGAGAACGGTAAAGAAACCAGTCACTGTCAAGCCCAAAGAACAGAAAGTGGAAGATAAGAAAGTAAAGCTTTCACAGGGGCAGAGAGACAGATTGAGGAAGAAGAGGAAGAAGGCGAGAGAGTATTTGGAGAAGATTTTGTCTTCAGGATCACCTGTTGGTTCGAATAAAAGTTCTGATGAATTGATTCACTCGACGGCAAAGTCAAGAAAATCGAATTCTTCAGATGCAAATCTGAGGACAAACAAGAAGAAAAAGAAAGTTATTGGTGATGAATCTGGCTCATTCAAGTCAGACAAGCCAAGTTCGGGCAATGAATCTGATTCCACAAAATCAGAGGAGCCACAAGTTGAGGTAAAAAAGGAAGAGACAGTTCCATTAATGAATGATGAGAACTTTCCACCATTACGTGCCGCAAACCTAAAATCAAAAGGTGTTGATGCTGGAAAAATGTTTAATAGCAATGTTAAACATATTTTTAGCAAGATGGCTGATGGAAAGGTAAAAGTGGCAAAAGTCTCTAATTCTAACCCTAACTCTACTATTTATAGGCCAAGACTTTAATGAGAAAACTCATTAATTACATTATTGCCACCTTGCCTTTTCTATCTAATTATAACAATGTAAGGCTAGAATAAAATTGTTTCTGCTACGGTCTTGAGATGACGGAGGCGATAGACATATTGCACTAACAGACTCCCCCTTGGATATTGCCGCAGTCAATCTCAAATATTTAGTCAGACTCGTAGCTTCTTTTCTTTCTCTCTCTCTAGCTCGAACAGAATCCCCGTTGGATCTGTCTTCGGCTCCAGCTCCTTCCTTTCGGTAGACTCTTCAGGCTCCCCCTTTTGTCAAGCTTCCGTGCTTTTGGGATCGACACCTGGCTTTCCGGTTACAAGCTCTTCTGGGAAAAGTATCATGGCGCCTATGCACGCTTCCCCTTTCGTTGAGCTCGTCTTCAGACTCCCCCTTAGACTCGGCTATCAGGATCGTAGTCTGGAATCTGCAATCCTCAAACATTTATAAGTAAAACATTTTGAACTTCCAGGATTGAAAACCTGGCTCTCTCAACTTTTGCTAAAATATTTTACAATGAAAGCATTTTTGGTTGTCCAGGTATCGTAACCTGGCTCTTTCAAACTTTCTAAATCAAGATCCTGGCACAAAGATATAATAATATGAATATATCCAGGAATACTTGATTTTCTCCCTATCAACAATCTTTAAAAATTTTCAATTTCAACGAACTGGATCGGAAACTGGTTCTTTTACAGATTTTAACAATCTAAGCATCCAAATCCCTCACAGTTAATCATCCAAGTCCAACTTAATGACCTTGGAGATATCACAAACTGTTTTTGATTTTTGATTTTAAACTTCAAGTTTCAAATTAATGAACTTGTTTTATTTTCAGAAACACAATTAGCATACTCAGATTTTGAAACTCAGCTTCCCAGACATCGGTTGTCGAAAATAAAGCAGAATCAAAAATCTTTTTGTATTTTCTGAAAACATAAAGCAGTAAAGAAATATTTACAAACATATTTACAGACAATATTTTTGTTTGAGTTCGCGTCAGAGGATCTTGTCAATTTTTGACAAGTCACAAGTACCGTTGAGCTTAGTTACACATTAAGAATTAAACAATTCACTTAGATTGTCGATATACTGATCCACTTAAATTTTCACACAAAGTTCAACTGAATCAGGATACGAATTAGATGTATTAAGAACTTAAACTCATTCATGTGTCCCACCTCTTGAATATACTCCCGTATCCAGATCCCAATATTCAGTCTTACAGGTGAGTATACCTAGATGATATCTGTAAGGGGAATAAATTATAGTACGAAACCGTGAGAGCTCAGGTCAGAACTTCCGTTCAGCAGAGAGATGACGGCTCGACTTTTGGTGTGTCCCCTTTAGAGGATCTTTTGAATTACAACAGCCATGATTAGCATTTTTCAATGTTTCATCATTTTTTAGCTGAGGGCTGCGCTATGTTTCAAGCAATGCGTAAAGTATTCTCCGGGGACTAGGCCATTGCTTCCGCAAAATCAGAAGTCCCGGGATAATACCCCAGATATCACTAAGCATAAAGACCTAGTATCTCAGAAAGAGGGGTCCTTCAAACGAGATTTCAGGGGTTACCTATATATCCAAGTAGTGTTCCCCACAAAATAAGCAAGTTTGAATTTAGATTTATATCCCGAAAAGTTTACTAAATGTGCAAAAACCTATCGGCATATCATCAGTGAGACTGTTTAACACTATAAAATCATTACATTTCTTTAGCATACTGTAACTGTCTACTGATGTACTATCATTTCCTCTTTTTACACAAAACTCATTTTTGAATTTTATCATGTTTTTGGCTTTTTTAAATTTTCTAATGTTTTTGGATTTTCTGACAATATTACTCCCCCTAAAATTCAAAACCATTCTAAAGAAAATTTGACAAAAAGATTTTTGATTCTGCTTTATTTTCGACAACCGATGTCTGGGAAGCTGAGTTTCAAAATCTGAGTATGCTAATTGTGTTTCTGAAAATAAAACAAGTTCATTAATTTGAAACTTGAAGTTTAAAATCAAAAATAAAAAACAGTTTGTGATATCTCCAAGGTCATTAAGTTGGACTTAGATGATTAACTGTGAGGGATTTGGATGCTTAGATTGTTAAAATCTGTAAAAGAACCAGTTTCCGATCCAGTTCGTTGAAATTGAAAATTTTTAAAGATTGTTGATAGGGAGAAAATCAAGTATTCCTGGATATATTCATATTATTATATCTTTGTGCCAGGATCTTGATTTAGAAAGTTTGAAAGAGCCAGGTTACGATACCTGGACAACCAAAAATGCTTTCATTGTAAAATATTTTAGCAAAAGTTGAGAGAGCCAGGTTTTCAATCCTGGAAGTTCAAAATGTTTTACTTATAAATGTTTGAGGATTGCAGATTCCAGACTACGATCCTGATAGCCGAGTCTAAGGGGGAGTCTGAAGACGAGCTCAACGAAAGGGGAAGCGTGCATAGGCGCCAGGATACTTTTCCCAGAAGAGCTTGTAACCGGAAAGCCAGGTGTCGATCCCAAAAGCACGGAAGCTTGACAAAAGGGGGAGCCTGAAGAGTCTACCGAAAGGAAGGAGCTGGAGCTGAAGACAGATCCAACGGGGATTCTGTTCGAGCTAGAGAGAGAGAAAGAAAAGAAGCTACGAGTCTGACTAAATATTTGAGATTGACTGCGGCAATATCCAAGGGGGAGTCTGTTAGTGCAATATGTCTATCGCCTCCGTCATCTCAAGACCGTAGCAAAAACAATTTTATTCTAGCCTTACATTGTTATAATTAGATAGAAAAGGCAAGGTGGTAATAATGTAATTAATGAGTTTTCTCATTAAAGCCTTGGCCTATAAATAGTAGAGTTAGGATTAGAATTAGAGACTTTTGCCACTTTTGCTCATTTGCTACATTTGAGAGCTCTAGTTCTAGAGAGAGAAACTAGAGAGAGAAAGTGTCTAGGTGATTCACGGTTCCTGTAACGATTTCAGATCTTTGAATAGAATCACGTTTATTGTACGTCTCGTGTGTTTCGGTCTCACTCGTACACGGATTCCGCACGTCGTACGAGTCGGTTCGCAATCGTTCGGATTCAAACCGGTCCTAACAAGTAGCAAGGCGGAGCATTCTTCGCCTAAGTTAACTAATTGCAATGATTCAATTTTCCTCTTATGGGTGAGGAAGTCCCTCATAAATTTTGAATATTTAGGCATTTGGGTTAGGACTTTGATAAATGGAATATTAACATGCAATTGTTTTAGTAAATTTTCGGATTTTGCGAATTGCTCATCGGTCTTTTGACGAATTAACCGACCGGGATATGGGATCGGAGGAGTCTTAGTAGGCTCTTGAACTGGTGGAGAAGCCTTCTCTTGTTGGAGCGCAGGTGGAGTTGTGGGTTGGCTTCTTTCAGTTGGTGGAAGTGGAGCCTCCTTGGGACCCACGGTACGGTTTCTCAATGTTATGAGATGTACTTGTGCCTTTGGGTTGGTCTCGGTATTACTTGGTAACGCGCCTTGTGGTCTCTCGGAGAAATTTTGAGCTATTTGATTTAATTGTTTTTCAATGTTTTGAATGCTAGCTTGTTGATTTCTAAAATTCGATTCCAATTGTTGAAATCGATCAGAGTTTTTCTTTTCGGTGTCGGATATGAGGCGAGATACAGTATCTTCAAGCCTTTCTCGTCCACCTTGTTGTTGAGAGATATTTTGTGGTTGTTGAAAGTTAGTTCGTTGGTTTTGTTGGTTACTACTATTGCCGGGATCTCTCCAACCAAGGTTAGGGTGGTTACGCTATCCTTGGAAGAAAAAGCAGAACAGAGAAGGCAGAGGGCAAAGGAACGAAGACTATGCTGGAAGGAACTACAGCTACATCCAAGGGGGAGTCTGTTAGTTCATATATCTGTAGCTTCCGTCAGCATTGAGTCTTATTTTGTACTTTGTATATCTTTTGTGTATATGCATGTAATTGTATGTATGTTTGTATGTCGACAAACCAGGGATTGTCGCTTATCTGTTAAAGTGGATCTGGCGGTTGACTGATGTCATCCGATCGGATCTCCATCCGATCGGGTGACACTTCTCCTCCCTGAGTTTGTCTATAAATAGCAGGTTAGAACTTGTCATTTAGAACTTTTTGCTGAACTTATTAGGAACCTCTGCTGGTCTGAGATTCTACCGGAGCTACTGTACATTCACACTCATTCTAATAGAAAATCAGACGAGATTAAACGTTGAATCTGTGCTTGTTGATCTTACGACACTATTGATGGATTCCGCACATCAATCCTGATCGATTCCAGCCACGTTCCACACGAACAGATCCTGATCAAACGGCCTAACAAAACTATAGTACTATCGTTGCTAAGGCAGGTAGACAGCAATCAATGTGTAAACATAACATACCGGCATTCATCGAGTCACGTATAACATGCAATAGCGGTTTGCGCTAAAAGTGTTTGCGTCGTGTGTTCGATGTGATTTAGAATAAGTAACGTATGTAACACCCAAAGGTGCGTAAAGCAAAAAGGGATCGAGTATACTCACAGCGTTGGTAGCTAATGGATTGAAAGGAGCGCTAGAGTGAGCCTGAACAGTTAACGATAGCATGAGCGAGGAATGGTGCGTAAAACGGTACAAGTGAGCTAAGTGACGAATGGTCATCCGATCGGATAACAATCCGAACGGATGGTCATTCGATCGAATGATAATCCATTCGGATGGCCATTCGGTCGGATTGACATTCGCTTGGGATGGATTTGTTTGTGTGTGATGGCTTTGAAGTTTTTGTTGTAGCATTTTGTAACCAGAGAAGTATCTCTACCTTTCAGGTCGTTCGATCGAACGGTCGTTCGATCGAACGGCAGTTCGATCGGGTGGTGATCCGATTGGCGAGACATTTCGTTGATCATTGGAAAATGTTGAAAAATGTCTAGTGTCAAGACCAAGTGCAATCCGATTGGATTGCGGTTCGATCAGATGGCAATCCGATCAGACGGCAATCTGATCGAACGACAATCCGTCCCGCAATCTGATCTTTTTGCAACTTGAAGATTTGTTAAGTTTTTAAAAGTTTGCGGTTTGATTGAGACGGTGTGACCTCGTATTAAGCAACGGGAACTCCACCAAGACCCAAGTTATCCGATCGAACAGGAATCACCCTAGCCCGATCAGTTAACTGTTCCCGACGGTTGTTCATGCATAACCCGAAATCATTGTCTCTTAGATAGAAATCAGATCTTGAACCGACACATCACTAAGAATGAGTAGAAGATCAGACCGAGCTTCGATTCTATCGGTTTTGAGTGCATTGAGTGTAAAAGAGTTGAAAGTAAGTTAGAAAACCATCTTTCAATCCTTTTCAACTTGAAAGTGTTTAGATCTTGAGCGAAAACATTGTTCTGAGGGGAATGAGGCCAAAACTTGAAGTTCATTAGAACTCCATGATGACATCATCCTAGAACACCTCAAATCCTCTGATTTCATGGTTAAAAGTCCAGATTCAAGGGTGAAAATGATGAAGAAGTGCGTGTAGATCATAGAAGTACAAGATTTGAGTTGAAAACTTACAAGAATCGCGAGAAATTAGGTGAAAAAGGGTCTTGAGCATGCTGGTCGAGTGAGAGATGTCTATCCGATCGGATGGCCATCCGATCAGATGGCCATCCGATCGGATGGCCATTCGATCGAGTGGTCATTCGATCGAGTGGTAATTCGATCGAGTGGCTTGGCGAGTTGAGTTTCGGCGTTTCGTTTCGCGTGTTGGGCGTTGCGATGCGAGTTTCGATTAAGCGATGTGATAGATTAATAATAAACACACAGATACTATATCTAACATACAATCATCCTAAGTAAATTGCGTTTAGCGTTTGCGATTAAAGTGCGGTTGCGATAGAGTTGCGATTGCGTTTCGATTAATCACCACAACAAACAAAATAAACATGCACAAGTAACACATAAGTAGCACACACACGTAAAACAATATCCAGAACGTATAATTCGAGTTGTGAATGCGATTGCGATACGATAAGCGACAAGCGATAAGACATGCGATAAACACCGATTAAACCTCGATCATTAATAGATACTCCACATAATACAACTAAGGCAAATAAAATAAAAGATTCGATTACAAGTCAAAATAGTCAAATCAGTAGTTAAGCAAGGAGTGACAGATCGCAATTAACAATCTTTTCTTCCTTTGACTTTGACCTTGAATTTGACTACCGTAACACGGGGTGTTACAGCCTCCCCCTCTTAGGTAATTTCATCCCGAAATTAGGCCTTGGCCGTAACGAACAACTGCGGGTACTTCGCCTTCATGTCACTTTCGAGTTCCCAGGTGAACTCTGTGCCACGTTTGCCTTCCCAGCGAACCTTCACAATGGGAATGCGTGAGCGCCTGAGCTTCTTGGTTTCTCGGTCTATGATCTCGAGAGGCGTCTCCACGAAGTGTAATGTTTCGTTCACTTGCAGATCCTCAAGTGGAACTTGTAAATCATGCTTGGCTAGGCACTTCCTGAGGTTCGATACATGGAAAGTCGGGTGGACATTGCTAAGTTCCTCCGGTAGTTCGAGTCTGTAGGCCACTTTTCCGATCCTTTCCAGAATCTTAAAGGGTCCAACATATCGTGGCGCGAGCTTTCCTTTCTTGCCGAATCTGACCACACCCTTCCAAGGTGAAACCTTTAGGAGTATGTGATCGCCAACGTTAAATTCAAGGGGCTTGCGTCGTCTATCGGCGTAACTTTTCTGATGACTCCGAGCTTTCAGCAGGTTGTCTCGAATTTGGAGGATTTTGTCAGTCGTTTCTTGCAACAGCTTAGGACCGGTTAATTGCGCATCTCCGATCTCGTGCCACACAATTGGCGATCGACATTTTCTTCTGTATAATGCCTCAAACGGTGCCATTTGTATGCTAGAATGATAACTGTTATTGTACGAGAATTCGACTAAAGGTAAGTGCGCGTCCCAATTACCACCGAAATCTATGACAAACGAGCAAAGGTTGTCTTCAAGGGTGCGAATTGTTCTCTCAGTCTGACTGTCGGTTTGGGGATGGAATGCGGTACTTAGATTAAGCGTAGTACCGAGAGCAGATTGAAACGTTTCCCAAAGACGCGAGGTAAACCGACCATCGCGGTCAGAGATGATGTTACGAGGCGTCCCATGTCAACAAATGATCTCATCGGTGTAGATTCGGGCTAATTTTTCTACCTTAAAGTCTTCTCGTATCCGCAGAAAATGAGCAGATTTAGTCAAACGGTCAACGAAAACCCAGATGCTGTCGTGACCTGATGGCGAGCACGGAAGTTTAGTTATGAAGTCCAAAGCTATACTCTCCCATTTCCACAAAGGGATCTCGGGTTGAACGAGCAAGCCAGAGGGTCTTTGGTGTTCGGCCTTGACTTTCGAACAAGTCAGGCACTTGGAAACATAGATAGCGATATCTTTATTCATGCCCGGCCACCAGTACCTGTAGCGAAGGTCATGGTACATCTTATCGGCACCGGGATGAATAGAATATCGAGACTTGTGAGCTTCGTCCAGCAGAATTTATCGCAAGTTGGTACGCTTGGGAATCCAAATTCGGTCCAGAAAATGGAATATACCATTCGACTTATTCTCTAGCTGGGCACCATCATTAAGAATCCTTTCCTTCTTCAAGGTGCGTTCAGTAAAACAAGCATGTTGGGCATCGCGAATAAGAGTTTCGAGATGGTGCTGGGCGTGAACCTTACGAACGCTATGTAAAGAGCTTCGTCTGCTGAGGGCGTCGGCAACGACATTCGCTTTTCCAGGATGATAACGGATCTCACAGTCGTAATAGTTGAGAAGTTCTACCCATCGGCGTTGGCGCATAGTTAGTTCTTTTTGGCTGAGGATGTGTTGCAGGCTCTTATGATCTGTGAAGATCGTACACTTAGTACCATATAGGTAGTGTCGCCAAATTTTCAATGCAAAAACAACTGCGCCTAGCTCGAGGTCATGGGTTGTATAGTTCTTCTCATGGATCTTGAGCTGGCGAGATACATAAGCGATAACCTTGTCTTGTTTCATGAGAACACACCCGAGACCAAGGTTCGAGGCATCGCAATAGACTATGAAGTCATCGTTTCCGTCGGGTAAGGTGAGTACGGGAGCATTGCAGAGCATATGCTTGAGAGTTTGAAAGGCAGTTTTTGTTCGGTTCCCCAAAGAAAAGGCTTTTCTTTGTGGGTGAGAGAAGTAAGAGGCACGGCAATTTTAGAGAATCCTTCGATAAATCAACGATAATAGCCCGCTAGTCCGATAAATGAACGGACTTCAGATGGGTTCTTGGGTGTAACCCAACTGTTAACGGCTTCGATCTTCGCGGGATCGACGTTAATACCTTGACTATTGACAATATAACCGAGGAATTAAACCTCCTCTAGCCAGAACTCGCACTTGGAGAACTTGGTATAGAGTCGATTCATTGGAGCAGTTCGAGAACCAAACGTAGATGTTGCGCGTGTTCGGCTTTCGACTTGGAATAGATCAGGATATCATCGATGAACACGATGACGAAGTGGTCGAGAAAGGGTTTACACACGCGATTCATCAGATCCATGAAAACCGCGGGTGCATTGGTTAAACCAAAGGGCATAACAACGAACTCATAGTGGTCGTAACGTGTGCGAAAAGCGGTTTTGGGTATATCATCTTCTTGAATGCGTAACTGGTGATAGCCTGAGCGTAGATCGACATTCGAGAAACACGTAGCACCTTGTAATTGGCCAAACAAATCATCTATTCGAGGCAAGGGATAACGATTCTTGATCGTCAGCTTATTCAACTCCCTGTAGTCGATGCATATCCGAAATGACCCATCCTACTTTTTGACAAAGAGGACTGCTGCGCCCCAAGGAGAGGTGCTAGGGCGAATGAAGCCTTTGTCAAGCAATTCCTGGAGCTGACTCGAGAGTTCTCGCATTTCAGACGGAGTGAGTCAATAGAGAGCTTTGGCAACAGGGTTTGCTCCAGGAATGAGATCAATATGAAAGTCGATATCACGGCTCGGAGGTAAGCCAGGTAGATCGTCAGGAAATACACGAGGAAAATCACGAACAACTGGAACATCCTTCACGCCTGTAGTTCTTTTCTTTTCCTTCTCCGCTACTACAATGTGTGCCAAGAAAGCTTGGTATTCCTTGCGGAGATACTTGCTAGCCTGGACACACGACATGAGTTTGAGATCCTTCGAGAGTGTTTCACCATAAACACACAATTGATCACTGTTAGCGAGCGAGAAACGAATCATCTTATCGAAGCAAACAACTTCAGAACGATTTTCGCGAAGAAAATCTATGCCTACTATGATGTCAAAACTACCGAGCTGCATCGGAATAAGATCGATAGGGAAGACGTGATTGTTGAGTTCAAGCGTACAATCACGTAGAACTGAGTTAACAGCGACGGTTCTTCCAGTGGCGATTTCAACATCGAACGTCGAGGGGAGATGAGCGCGCTTAGAATTAAGGAGCTTTTCAAATTCAAGCGATACAAAACAGTTATCGGCTCAAGTATCAAATAAACACGAAGCATAAATACCATTCACAAGGAACGTACCATTAACCACGTTGTTGTCAGCCTGAGCCTGGCACACATTGAAGTTGAAGGTTCGAGCCCGGGCTGCTTGTTGTTGTTGTTGCTAAGGTTGCTACTGGGGCTGCTGCTGTTGTGGCTCTTGCTTAACCACTCGATTGGGGCACATGTTTGCGAAGTGGTTGGGATCACCACACGCAAAGCAAGCTATAGCGTGGATCGCGGGTGCAGGAGCCGCTTGTTGGCCCTGAGGAACAGGAAGTAGAGCTTGTTGAGCAGGAGCTTGTCCTTGAGCTGGAGCTGGAGTTTGACGTGGACCAGTGCGGCAGTTAGCGGTGAAATGGCCGTACATGTTGCAGTGCACACAGTATCTGCAAGCGATTTCCACTGGGTGGTGATAGGTACAAGTAGGGCAAGCCGGGTGAGGACCAGTGTATGCCCGCTTAGCCTGCGGTGCATGAGTAACTGGTGCCGCAACTTAGCGGTGCTGAGGCTGCGGATGAGCAGATGATGCGTGTGTAGCGTTAGATATTTTTAGTTATATTTTTAGCCCTTTTTAACACTTTAGTCAAGTTTTAAATTTATAAAACACGATATTTTACTAACACTAAACACACATATGGGCAAGTGCACCCATCGTGAGCGTAGTATAGTGTTGGTAAGATACCGTGGTCGTCCATGGACACAAGAGCTTTTAGTACCGGTTTATACTCAACGTCTAATCAAATCAAAATTTTAGAAAAAAGGTTTTAAATATGAAAATAAAAACTAAATATGCTGAAAATAAAAATAATATAAAAACAGATAGACAAGATGAATCACTTGGATCCGACTCGCCTTTAGTGTAACCTTTGATTATTTCCACACTTTTGCACTTTTTAAGAGATTATCTTAGTTATAGTAGTAGGCCCCTCTTTTGAAGGTGACGTTACCCTCAACCCAGTAGTTTGAGTCAACAAGGATACAATCCTAAAGGGTTGGATTATTGAAGGATAATTAATTAAGTTATTAATGCGTAATGTGGTAGGCCCCTCTTTTGAAGGTGACGTTACCCTCGGCTAAGTGGTTTGAGTCAGCAGGGATACAATCCCAAGTAGCCGGGTTAATGTATTAATAGTAGTTTACATATGAGGGGATCAAGCCATTCGCACCCCCGCCATGCAATACCAGTGGGTATTGAAGGAGGTCCTAGTAAGCTTGACCCAGGTCCTTGCAGAATCTATACACTGAACAAGGCAAGAACCTTACCAAACCATTCCCTTAACCCCCGACCAGGTAGCCAACATATCTCTATATAGACTGTAGAGATATGAATGGTGTAAATCTTTTATTTTATATAGACAGTAAAATAACGTCAAGACACCACGGACAAATGATAAGGAAGTTTCACCTTCAACATAAGAAACTAGTTATTAAAGTCATTAATACAAAACCAAGTAAAAAGTGCGAAAAGATTAAAAATTAAAAGTATTATACTAAATGCTTGTCTTCACCAAGTGATGTAAGAGACTTAGGCAAACATGGCCTTTGATTGTCAAGAACTCTTACTATCAATCTTGGATCCCGAGACTACTACACACACTCTATAATGGATGATGGATGATGGTGGTGGATGTGGGTTGTGATGGTGGTGGAGTGTGGGTGAAGTGTGAGAGAGGTGGTTTGCCAAGGGATGCCTTTGAAGTGAACCAAGCACCTCTATTTATAGCCTGCACAGAAGCCCGGACACGGCCCCGTGTCCATTGGGCATGGCCCCGTGTCCATCCACTTTCTCTTTCTTCATTAATTGCATTTTATGTGCATTAGTTGACCACGCCCCCATGTCCGCTGAGCACGGCCCCGTGTGGAGCTGGGCACGCCCCCGTGTTGGGAAATAGAAGCTTCTACAACTTTGTCTTTTCTGCAGACACTTGGGCACGGTCCCGTTTCCGCTGGGCACGAGGCGTGTTCAGCCTTCTGATATCTTGTTTTTGCTTGGGAAGATGATGTCGAGGGGTTGGGCAGGCCACGTTTATTCCTTTTCTTGTATTTATGTTAGATTTGGCTTCATTTTTGCTTCTTTTGTTCATTTAAGCTCATATAACCCTGAAAATACAAAAGGAAGACAAAAGCACACTTTTTCCAACGTTAGTACTAAAAAAGGGTTAGTTTTATGCCTCATTTGATGTAATTTATATGTTGCATTTTACACACATCAAATACCCCCACACTTGAATCTTTGCTTGTCCTCAAGCAAAACTCTTTTTAATGTGGCTTACACACCCAAATGGAATGGGTAGAAGAGAAGTTTTGGGCTTGTCTTGAGTTTCGGGATTCCAAGATCTTTATTAGGTTTTATTTTTATGTTATTTACAATCCTATTCGTTATGATTTATTTAGAACGTTTTATAAGAGAAATTACTTATTTGGGCATAACATGCCTCTTTAAAATTCCATTTATATACAACTTCACATACCTCACGGGAGATCATTCAACACTCGGCCGAAGATGTATTTTTGTGAAACACTCGAGACTGGCATGGAACTTACTTCTACCATATGCTTGCCAAGCAATCAATCCTCCTCCTTTTTAACTATAAACCTTTGTAAATATCAAGAGGACTTGGGGAAGGGTTAGGCTTGGGTTAAAGGTAGGTGGTTTTGGGTTAGTGGTTAGCAGAAAAGGGCGAAAGGCGTAAAAAGCGTCGGTATTCATAAAACTTTTTATTTTTGTGACTTTTTATTCAAATGAAGCATTTTCAAACAAAGTTTCTTTTTATGAACTTGTTTGCTTTTTGCTAGACTTCATCTTTTTTTTTATTTTTATAAGGAATGTCACATGAAGACCGAGCTTTTTACTAAAATAAAGGGTTTAAAATGAAAAAAAAAAAGGGTTTTGGTGGGTAAAGGGTGTTTGTTTTGTGGGTTTATAAATGAAAAGGTTTAGGCTCAAAGGGGTTAACTAGGGGGATTTTGGGTAGGTGGTAAAAAAAAACAAAAATAATAGTGTTGAAAGAAAAAGGGTTTGTCCTAATGCCTCTATCATTTACTTGGGTTTAAGTTGGTAAGGACCGGGAATGTATTGTCATAGCAAGTTCTAGAGTCGTAAGAAACCAAGCGGCTATTCACACAAGAAACGAAAAATGAGCATTTAGTTTAAAGATGTGTATTCATATGCTCAATTAAAGGCTCAAAACTCACTTTTTGTGGGAATGGGTTTTTAATGTGATCAAATATATATAATCAAATTTTAACTAGATTTGTTATGCCGTTTCATAATTTTCTTATGTTGGCTCTTTTTATCACGACGCTATCGGTTGTAAATTTGTAAAAATATAACCTTTTTAGAACTTGTTATTCCCAATTTAAACCAAGACAAGTAAAAAAAAATGAAAAGTTTTTTGAAAAAAATTGGGGTGATTAGCGGTTCCAACAGAGTTTTGTGTAAGGCTTGTAATTAGGATTTGCAAAATTCATGGTTTTAGCATCCCCCCCCCCCCCCCACACTTAAATTACACATTGTCCTCAATGTGTCCCAAAAGTAAGTTTTTAGGTTGATTGAATGTGTAAAAAGGGTGTTAAAAACAAAAATTCATGTTACTGGGCATCTGGACACGGGCCGTGGTGATCGGGCACGGCCCTGTGTTCAGATTGCCAGTAACAGAAAGTAACAGAAGGCTGGGCACGGGGGCGTGTTCAGCGGGCACGGCCCCGTGCTGAGCTTCTGTAGAAATTGAAAAATCTAGAAAAATCCTAAAAAAAACAGAAAAAATAAGAAAAGATTAGGCCGTTGATTTCTAACTTTCTTAAAATCCTTGTGTCCCCGGTAACGGCGCCAAAAACTTGATGCGTGTGTAGCGTTATATATTTTTAGTTATATTTTTAGCCCTTTTTAACACTTTAGTCAATTTTTAAATTTATAAAACACGATATTTTACTAACACTAAACACACATATGGGCAAGTGCACCCATCGTGAGCGTAGTATAGTGTTGGTAAGATACCGAGGTCATCCAAGGACACAAGAGCTTTTAGTACCGGTTTATCCTCAACGTCTAATCAAATCAAAATTTTAGAAAAAAAGGTTTTAAATATGAAAATAAAAACTAAAAATGCTGAAAATAAAAACATATATACAAGATGAATCACTTGGATCCGACTCACCTTTAGTGTAACCTTTGATTATTTCCGCACTTTTGCACTTTTTAAGAGATTATCTTAGTTATAGTAGTAGGCCCCTCTTTTGAAGGTGACGTTACCCTCAACCCAGTAGTTTGAGTCAGCAAGGATACAATCCTAAAGGGTTGGATTATTGAAAGATAATTAATTAAGTTATTAATGCGTAATGTGGTAGGCCCCTCTTCTGAAGGTGACGTTACCCTCGGCTAAGTGGTTTGAGTCAGCAGGGATACAATCCCAAGTGGCGGGGTTAATGTATTAATAGTAGTTTACATATGAAGGGATCAAGCCATTCGCACCCCGCCATCTAATACCAGTGGGTATTGAAGGAGGTCCTAGTAAGCTTGACCCAGGTCCTTGCAGGATCTATACACTGAACAAGGCGAGAACCTTACCAAACCATTCCCTTAACCCCCGACCAGGTAGCCAACATATCTCTATATAGACCATAGAGATATGAATGGTGTAAATCTTTTATTTTATATAGACAGTAAAATAACGCCAAGACACCACGGACAAATGATAAGGAAGTTTCACCTTCAACATAAGAAACTAGTTATTAAAGTCATTAATAAAAAACCAAGTAAAGAGTGCGAAAAGATTAAAAATAAAAAGTATTACACTAAATGCTTGTCTTCACCAAGTGATGTAAGAGACTTAGGCAAACATGGCCTTTGATTGTCAAGAACTCTTACTATCAATCTTGGATCCCGAGACTACTACACACACTCTATGATGGATGATGGATGATGGTGGTGGATGTGGGTTGTGATGGTGGTGGAGTGTGGGTGAAGTGTGAGAGAGGTGGTTTGCCAAGGGATGTCTTTGAAGGGAAACAAGCACCTTTATTTATAGCCTGCACAGAAGCCCAGACACAGCCCCGTGTCCATTGGGCACGGCCCCGTGTCTATCCACTTTCTCTTTCTTCATTAATTGCATTCTGTCTGCATTAGTTGACCACGCCCCTGTGTTCGCTGGGCACGGCCCCGTGTGCAGAAGCGTATCTGTACTATCAAGATTTGCTTGGATTTTGTGAATCTTAGCGTTGACCAAGGCCGTGTGGAGCTGGGCACGCCCCCGTGTTGGGAAATAGAAGCTTCTACAACTTTGTCTTTTCTGCAGACACTTGGGCACGGCCCCGTGTCCGCTGGGCACGGGGCGTGTTCAGCCTTCTGATCTCTTGTTTTTTGCTTGGAAAGATGCTGTCGAGGGGTCGGGCATGCCACGTTTATTCCTTTTCTTGTATTTATGTTAGATTTGGCTGCATTTTTGCTTCTTTTGTTCATTTAAGCTCATATAACCCTTAAAATACAAAAGGAAGACAAAAGCACACTTTTTCCAACATTAGTACTAAAAAGGTTTAGTTTTATGCCTCATTTGATGTAATTTATATGTTGCATTTTACACACATCAGCAGAGATAGCTTGAAGCGGAGTGGCGGCTGTGACAGCGCAGTTCTTGTTCCTGTTCTTCCTTTTGCGATGCGAGGACTTTGAAGACTGCGAAGTGGCGGCGGTCTCAGCTGGTGGAGTGGCGATGGCTTGGTGCAGATTCTTGGAGGCTTTTTCCCAGTAACCAGCCTTAACTCGCTTGTCGTTTATCTCTGCAGCGAGTAAGAAGGTCTCCTCGATAGTTGTCGTCTTTGCAGCTTGAACGAAATCAGCCACGCAATCCGGAAGAGCACAGATATACTTCTTGATGGTGATTTCGAGAGTAGTAACTTGACCCGGACAGATTATGCTTAGCTGCTTGAAGCGAGCAGTCAAACCAGCGTTGTCACCATCCTTCTGTTTGATGTGCCAGAACTCGTCCTCCAACTTTTGGAGCTCGTGGGGAGGGCAGAATTCTTGTATCATGATGCCCTTCAATTCCTCCCACGTCAGCCCGTAAGCTGCATCATTTCCGCGCTTGTTTCTTTCGGCCGTCCACCAATCTAAAGCTCGGGAATGGGAGACGCCGGTGGCGTTAACGGTGCAGAGATTATCAGGATAGCCACTCTGGCGCAGGGTGACTTCGATCGAATCAAACCACTGGAACATGGCCGTAGGCCAATCTTCGCTGGTAAATTCTTTCGGGCCGCAGGCTTTGAACTGCTTGAAGCTAAAAGTAGCTTTCGGCGAATCCGTCCTGGACTCTTCAGAAGACTTGCTGGCGTTCTCATGAAGCTCACTGACGATTTGCAGGATAACTTTCGCTATCTGCTTAGCGACCATAGAAGCGATGCGTTTGTCCGCCTGATTTCGGCGTGCGGCTTGGGTAGCGCGAGATCCAAACGACGACATTGTCTGCAACAGACAGTGCCATAGGACTCAGACACTATATAATCGAATCTCACCTCACACGTACTACTTACTAAAGCTCAGGAACACAATCAATCACATAACCACGTAACACACACAGGCACATAGTCACAGGGACACATAAGCACAGATGTACATAAGGCACATAGAGCACAGAAGCACATAGTCCAAAGAATCCACACTATATTTTGCACGTATTCGCCTACACATGTTACACGCATTCACCTATCATCCAAGGTCTGTGAGTTCGAAAATAGCTATTGCGGTTAGCGAGTACACATCGAGTAGCATAGCGAGTAGTATAGCAAGCAATATAGCATGCGATCATCCACAAGTAGTAGTGATTTGTTAGCATTTCGTAGTGTGTTGTGTGTGTTGAGCGGAGCAAGAAGCGTGGAATCGAAACCATCAGTATAGTGCACAGTATTGTTTATCTCAAAACGTTAACATATAAAACCATATAGAATCACATAAAATCACACATAAAATCGATGAATCAGCGGTTGCGTATCCAGAATCGAAACACATAAAAGCGAATAGAATGTCTCGGGTGTGCTAGACTTCGACTACCCAAAGTGATTCGACTATTCTCAAGGGCTTCAAGTTCACACTTTGGCTTTCTGGACTGTGCTCTCACCTCGATTCTGGGTGATCGGCACGCATTCTTTTTGGCCATTCCGTGACCCAAGTCATTGGAATCCATCGAGACTTTGGTGAGAGTTTGTAAAACCAAAATATAGAGCGGAACAAGTCATTAAGATGCGGGTTTCACCCCTAACTTAACAACTATATTCCTGTTGTTGTGATGATATCACATAATAGAGATGAGAAATTCGCGTCAAAGTATGGATTTCACTCCCAATTCAATGCAAATTCTCGTGTTTGTAGGTAAAAATGCGGGTCGAACAAACGATCTGATCAGGAGTTTACGGTTTCCCTTGTTCATTTTTGAAAATGGTGCAGTGCGACTGCCTTAGGAAAGACAGTGTGATAGAGCATAGCGAGTGCGAGCGAGAATAGCAAATAAGCTCGTACAAAACCCCTACAGGGTATGCACAAGTCGGTCTGTTGGTACTTAGACTATAGACTAGGTCGTTTCTAAGACATCGACCCAGACTAGGTCGAGTCTTTCCTAATTCCCTATAGTTATGGCTCTGATACCAATCTGTCACACCCCAACCGATGGCGGAATCATCGGGGCGCGGCACTGAGTGAAACAGATTGTCCAGGAGAATCCATAACAACTATTAGTTATAATATATTAAAGGTTCATGTCCCATACCACAAACATATAAAATAAAAACAGTTATTACAGACAATGTTCTCAAAGACAAATATCCATTCCGACAACTCAGATTTTATTTAGTTCGTTTCTAGACTCCATCCTAGCTCAATTCCAAACAATAGCACGCAAGCATCCTAAGCACCTGTCACATACGTTAAAATAAGGTCAATACACATAGTGTAAAGGTGAGCATACAAGTTTAATAGTATAATAGAGTTCGAAATCGTTTACGCATAACCAGCATGTACAACATATAATGTGAAGTATGTAAGTTATCGACAAAGATACTATCAATACCAATGACTGCGATTTGACTGCGAGTAGCGAGTTCGCAACACATGTTCACCACTGCGAACACGTGAAGTAAAATCCTTAACAACCCCTGAGTGAACAGGTGCTGACTCCAAACTATAGTACTATCGTTGCTAAGGCAGGTAGACATCAATCAATGTGTAAACATAACATACAGGCATTCATCGAGTCACGTATAACATGCAATAGCGGTTTGCGCTAAAAGTGTTTGCGTCGTGTGTTCGATGTGATTTAGAATAAGTAATGTATGTAACACCTAAAAGTGCGTAAAGCAAAAAGGGATCGAGTATACTCACAGCGTTGGTAGCTAATGGATTGAAGGGAGCGCTAGAGTGAGCCTGAACAGTTAACGATAGCATGAGCGAGGAATGATGCATAAAACGGTGCAAGTGAGCTAAGTAACAAATGGTCATCCGATCGGATGACAATCCGAACGGATGGTCATTCGATCGAATGACAATCCGTTCGGATGGTCATCCGTTCGGATGGCCATTCAGTCGAATTGACATTCGCTTGGGATGGATGTGTTTGTGTATGATAGCTTTGAAGTTTTTGTTGTAGCATTTTGTAACCAGAGAAGTATCTCTACCTTTCAGGTCGTTCGATCGAACGGCAGTTCGATCAGGTGGTGATCCGATCGGCGAGACATTTCAGTTTGATCATTGGAAAACGTTGAAAAATGTCTAGTGTCAAGACCAAGTTCAATCCGATCAGATTGCGGTTCGATCGGATGGCAATCGGATCGGACAGCAATCCGATCGGACGGCAATCCGTCCCACGATCTGAACTTTTTGCAACTTGAATATTTGTTAAGTTTTTGAAAGTTTGCGGTTTGATTGAGACGGTGTGACCTCGTATTAAACAAAGGGAACTCCACCAAGACCTAAGTTATCCGATCGAACAGGAATCACCCTAGCCCGATCAGTTAACTGTTCCTGGCGGTTGTTCATGCATAACCCGAAATCATTGTCTCTTAGATAGAAATCAGATCTTGAGCCGACACATCACTAAGAATGAGTAGAAGATTAGACCGAGCTCCGATTCTATCAGTTTTGAGTGCATTGAGTGTAAAAGAGTTGAAAGAAAGTTAGAAAATCATCTTTCAATCCTTTTTAACTTGAAAGTGTTTAGATCTTGAGCGAAAACATTGTTAAAGCTTATGGAAATCCCTCGAATCTAAGTTGTTCTTAGGGGAATGAGGCCAAAACTTGAAGTTCATAAGAACTCCATGATGACATCATCCTAGAACACCTCAAATCCTTTGATTTCACGGTTAAAAGTCCAGATTCAAGGGTGAAAATGATGAAGAAGTGCGTGTAGATCATAGAAGTACAAGATTTGAGCGTTTGACAACTCGGCAGAGCTTCGCTACCGGAATCACCAAAGTTACAAATGAATTGACTCAACTCACCTATTTATAGGCATGGCCAGTCCCCATGAACTTGCCACTCCTCATGAACTTTTGTTGGGACTGGCCAGTCCTCACGAAACGTCACTCCTCATGAACTGCCATTTCGTGCTTTCTTGACTTTCATGCTTTCTGGACTATCTATTCTATTACATGACTCGATACAAGACGAAGTCAACAGACATATGCACCAACAAACTCCCCCTTGGATGTTGACGAGTCTTCGGTACATCGAGTCTTCAGTCTTGATCAGTCTTCTCGCTCTTTCCAAAGTATCATTCTCTGTAAGCATCTTTCAAACTTCTCTCTTCTCTCTCTTGTCCATCAGCATCGGCAACTGGCATGGACTGTAGGATTTGAACCTGACTATAACTTCTTCAGACTCCCCTTTGCTAACAGACTCCCCCTTAAGTTGTTCCGGGATCGTAATCTGATATAGCTCTTGCTCTAAGATCGTGTCCTGGCTTATCCTCTGCTCAGGCTTAGAATCAGGGATCTGCACAAATCTCTACCCAAAAATAAATTTCACAATTTTTAAGATTTAACAAATTTAGAAACCTCTTGAAAATATCATTCATCATCAACAAAAGTTATATCAAGTTCAAATTAATGACCTTGATTAACTAATAGTGAAATCAACCTCAAAACATCACTTTGTAACATTAATATTTCTCAAAAAAAAATTCAAAATTCTATTTTTCATTTCAAACACACTTTCCCAACCCACTGTTGTTCATCATGTTTAGCACTTAGAATTTTGAAAATCAGCTTTTCAACCTCAGTTGTCGAAAATAAGATGAAATAAAATCTTTTTGATTTTTTTCAAAATTTTATGCTAAAACGCACTAATGAAAAGCAGTAACGAAATATTTACAGACAATATTTTTGTGAGTTTGTGTCAGAGGATCATATCAGTTTATGACAAATCACTAGCACCGTTGAGCTTTAAACACATTAAGTTCGAAACGATTCACTTAGATTGTCAGTATACTGATCCACTTAAATTTTCACACAAAGTTTAACTGCTTCGAGATACGAGATTAGTGTTTTAAGGACTTAAACATATTCGCGTGTCCCATCTCAGAATATACTCTCGTATCCAGATCCCAATATTCAGTCTTACAGGTGAGTATACCTAGATGATATCTGTAAGGGGTGAATTGCGAAACCTTGAGAGCTCAATTTTTTTTTCAGAGTTGAAGGTTTGACTTTTGGTGTGTCCCCCTTGGGGATCTTCTTTACAACAGCACTTGATTTAATCTTTTCGATATTTCATCAATTTTTATGCTGAGGGTGTGCTTTTATTTCAAGCATGCGAAAAGTATTATACGGGGACTAGGCCATTGCTTCCGCAAAATCAGAAGTCCCGGGATAATACCCCATATATCACTGAGTATAAAGACCTAGTATCTCAGAAAGAGGGATCTTTCAAACAAGATTTCGGGGGTTACCCATATATCCGAGAGATGTTCCCCACGAGATAAGTAAGCTAGTGATATTTAGGTTTATATCTCGAAAACAATCTACTAAGCGTGTAAAAACCTATTGGCATATCATCAGTTAGACCGTTTATCACATATTGATCATTCCAATTCTTTAGCATGCTGTGATTGTCTACTGATGTACTATCATTTCCTCTTTTTCACAACAAAACTCATTTTTGATTTTTCAATGTTTTCGGATTTTAGATTTTATCATGTTTTTGGATTTTCTATAAACTATCTCCCCCTAAAATCAAAAACATATTTTTTTGTGTTTTTGGTTTTATCAAAAGCAGTAAAGAAACTGTACAGAAAACATGACAAACTGATGTGAATTGCTTTAATTCGCCATCCACTTGGTGTAAACAATCAGAACTCCCCCTGACAACAAACTATTTTCCCATTATGATTTCAAAACACTTAAGTTTGTTTTAATCAAATGGTTTTTCCGGAAAATTAGTTTTGTTGATTTCATACATCATGGGGTTTCATCACATTGTTTTTCTCAACCACTTGTAAAAACATTTTTCTTTTTCTTTAATCACTTGTATGAATAGTTAACTCAAGTTCAACTTAATGACCTTGATTAACCACTTGTAAGATCAGAACCACTTGAAGGTTCTTATCAGCCATTCCACTTGTAAGTATAACAATTTTTGAAATACTCAAGAAAGATGCCGATTCCTACTCCCCAATTACCAACCTGGGAGTTTCGGCAAGTCAGGATTTTTAAGCAAAGAATACAGACACCCAAGCCTGACCAGCTTTAGGTGTAACCTGTTCACTTTCACTGGGTTTTTGAACATCCCTTTTTGATTCATAGAAATCCTTTACCCCTTTCGCCTTTCCATCAACCATCTTACCAAAAATATGTTTTACTTTGTTATTGAAAGCCTTTTCGACATCGAATTCTTTCTTTTCAGAATAGAATTGATTAAAAATTTCCACTTTTCAACTTTTGATTTTAAATTTTCAGCCCGCAATGGTGGAAAGTTTGCATCATCCATTGGCGGAACTGAATTTTCTCTTTTTAGTTCAACTTGTGGCTCCTCTGACTTTGACGAGTCAGATTCATCGCCAGATTTTACATCTGATTTCTTAACAACTCATGTTTGGTTGTTAAGATTCACTCTTCTTTTGTAAAACCTTTTAGAACATTCACCAACTTCAAATGTTGAATTTTTAAACACTTTGACTTTTTCTGTTGGTGGTTCATTATCAATGACTTTTTCTTTAAGTTTAGGAGAGACTCCCTGTTTTGTGTTGATTGTCTCTGGACAATTCCAGGCAATGTGACCAACAACTTTGCATCGATAATAGGTTCTTTTCTCCTTTTTCTGGTAAGCTTCATTCTTCAATCTCTCTTGCTTCTTAGCAAGGAATTCTTGGTTCGTCTGCTTTCTGAATGAGCTCTTTTTCTCTTCTTCAGAGCTTGACCCTGAAACAAACACAGTTTTTGGTTTATCATTTTTATAATTTTTATGATTTTCTGGTGGAACAAAACCTAAACCTTTCTTTTTGAAATTACTATTATGGTTTTGTTTCTTTTGATAACCCGAACCAGAACTGTAACCTTTTTTCTTGTTTAACCTTTGTTGAACTCTTGAAGTGTATTTTTTAGGTTTTTCAGAAAGATTTACATCTTTTATTTTAGAAATATTAATTTCTGTTAGTTTGAAAACCTTGTTAATCAATTCAATTTTAACACTTCTTATTGGAAATTATTCATCAGAATATAATTTGTCGGAATCATTCAAAGTATATGCCACTTTGAATGTTTCGTCGTTCAAATTATTTTTTGATAAAAGAAATTCTGTATTGTAAACTCTTTTAACCGACGATTTTGAACTGTTGACTGATGAACTCGAAGTTTCAGACTCGGACTTTGACTATGACTCCTCATCCTTATCCAATACCTGGTCGACCACTTTCTTTATTAACTCAGTCTCATGATCAGTGTCAGACGATGTGAATGTGACGTCAATGTTGTCTGGTAACTCATCAGTTGTTTCGGACTTTAACTTTATATTGACTGCCTTTTTGACTTCCTCCTCATTTGGTTTTCTGGGAGAATAACCTTCCCAGATCGGAGGCGGACTCTTGTTATAATTTGCACTTTGTTTCTTACCAGTATCCGTATCTTCAGACTTCTTATCTTGAAATGCTTCAAAACCTGCAACAGTTGGATAAATTCTATCAATCAAATAATCAGAACTTGAATAACTTTGCAGCAATCGTCTGATTCTTTCATTCTCAATCTTTTCAGTCTCCAACTATTGCTTTAACTCTGCACACTCTTCAATATAGTGATTGATGGCCTTCTGCTTGGACATCATCACTGCATTCATCATTGTCAATGCATCTTCTCTTTCTGAATTTGTCTTTTGCAATTGGTTGACTGTTCTGTTCAACACATCATACGACTCTTTCACATACTTAACATCGAACAATAACTTTTATTTCATCTTGTCAAGCTCACTAAACCTCTTGTCTTTTTCTTCACAATGTTTGCATGGTTCCAAACATTTTAAACAAGGTTTTGTGACTTCAACAATTTTTTCAATCTCGACAATCTTTTCAACAACTTTAACATTTTCACTCTGTCCATTCTTCTCTTTCTTCTGAACCACATTCTCACACTTAATCTTTTTCTTCTCTTTTGCAGCTAGTTTCTCCTTTAGCTTCTCCAATCTATCTGCAAAATAGAATTTGAAACTTTCAGTAGATAATTGAGTTTTACCAATGTTAATTTGTTTAATTTCTTCTTCATCATCACTGCTATCAGATGATGATTGATCAAAGACTGATGTCTTTTTTGAGCTTTCTTCTGAATAAACAGATTCTTCATCTTGATTCTTCTCATCATTTGCAAACACATCCATCCATTCTTTCATCAACTCTGGCTCTTGAATGATCTGTGCAACAAAAGCTCTAAACTTTGAATCAGCCGGAATATATTTGTCCCAGCTAAATCCCTCTAGCAATCTTTCATCTTCTTGATTAACTAGATACGCTTTCTTTTTTCCATCTTCAATAGCATGGGATGATGACGGTTGTTGAGCTGCCTGATGATATATTACTTTCCGATAATATTCATTGTTACCGAAGGGATTCTGAGCTCCACCTGCTTCTCGATTGGTACATTCCCTCTTGAAATATCCTTTTTCCCTGCATCAAAAACAAGTAACTTTATTCTTATCAAAACCTAAAGTAGAAACATTAGCATCATGTAAATCATCTCTTCCCGTAATCTGCTTAAATTTCTCAGCTCTCCTCAACACACTCGCCAAACACCACTTAATATCCATTAGCTCCATTTCCTCAGCATCAATCTGATCGTAATCCTCTTTTGTCAACATAGGATTTCCGATCCTTCCTGCAACCAAGCTCTCATATGATTCTAACACTGTAACTAGTACTGCCATATGACCTTTAGCAACTTCTTCAGAGAAATTCTGTCCATTCTGAAGATGCAACGCGATGTTGCAATGTAGCACATGACCATTACCATTGTTTGAGCTTTGAGACTGATAACTGGAAGTTGAAACATTTGGATTAACACTTGAATATGAAGAAAATCCACTGTTGCTGATTGGACTTTGATTGAGTGATCCAGATGAGTTTTCTACGCTGAAAGCGGTTTGGATCTTTGGACTTGCTTCAACATTCTGAACACTACCTTTGAAATACATCTTGACATCTTGTTGACCACTTGGATTGTTCATTCTAGCGATCTTTTGCTGTTCAAGATCTTGTCCTTCAAGCTTTTCAATGAATTGAGAAATGGACAGTCTATCATATTCTCCGGTGTTCTTCAAGATCATCAGATATGTACCCCATTCATTCTGAGGTAAAGCATCAGCTAGCTTATCAACCCATTCCTCCCGATCTTTGTTGATATCCAACAGGGACATTGAACGTACTAATTGGCAATATCTCTCAATCAGCTTCTTTGTAATCTCACCCTGTAAACTCGTAAACAAATCGAATTCTTTCTTTAATAATGATTTCTTATTTTTGATCATCTCCTTACTTCCTTCAAACTTTAAGCGAAGTGCTTCCCGAATCGAACGTGCACTACCATCATGTTGAAGTAGTATGAAGATATCTTCTTTCACAGCTTGATGAAGTAAACTGATCATCATCTTTTCTGCTTTGTACATGTCTCTTTCTTTATCTGACAGTTCAGAAATATTCTTTATAACTCCCACATCAGTACGAGGTCTAACATATTTTGTTTCAATACACTCCCAAGACCTCAAATGGTTTGCGTGAACCCAATTTTCGAAACGGTCTTTCCAACCATAGTATTCTTCAATACTCATCAGCTTTGGGGGTTTCTGTAACATTCCTGTTTCATTTTCCATATTCACGCTCTGAGCAACTGAAACTGGAGTACCCGGGGCAGTAGCAAATGCATTATAAAACTCGTTGTCCATGATTCAGTATCAAAAGTTTTCAAGTTTAAACCACACTGTACGATCTGATTTCACGCAACCTTAACTGTTTTCAAATGACCTGGAGATGTATTCAAAATTCCACGCGACTTGACAATTTGTTTCACTCAACCTGAATAGAATCAAGCAATCTGGATTTTAACTCAAACGAACTAGAAATGGCACGATTTCGTGCGAACTGAGTTCTCCCTGTGTGAACTGAATGCAACTATGTGCGAACTGGTCTTATACACTCCGTGCGTACTAAAAGGTCTCGCGCAAAATGATGTTTTGTGCGAACTGAGGTTAATTTCCTGCGAAGTGAAACCTTATGCGAACTGATAGTACTTTAACTCAACAAACTGTGCGAAGTGGATGATGTTTGGTGCGAAGTGAGTTCTCGTGCGAACTGGGGTGTACAAGTTCAGATCGTGCGAACTTGGATGATAATATTCAGTTCGTGCGAACTGAGAAATCAAACCGCGCGACAGGTAAGATATTTGATGCGAACTGAAGCACAAGAACCAGTTCGTGCGAACTGGGATTCATCCCGTGCGACCTGATGATCCTTGGTACGAACAGGATGGTTTGGTGCAAAGTGAACTAGTTTTGTGCGACCTGATATCTTATGCGAACTAAACAAGACTTAAAACACCACCTCGTACGAACTGGGACGCGACTTCGTGCGAAGTGATGATACTTCTCACACGACCTGGATGAATCTCGAACGAACTGACATGTTTTTGGTTGATTTTTTTCAAAATTGATCAAGTTTTAGGTTGATTTTAGGTCTGATTCTTTCAAGGATTGATTAAAACAGTGTTTCGTGTGTTATATCAAGAAATCAGTTCATTTTGACCGTAAAAACTCCGTTAATTTTGAGAAAACGTGAAGAAAGTGAGTAGAAATGAGTAGAAATCAGAATTTTTCGGTGAAAACAAGCTGAAATGGTAAGAACTCCTCCTGAGCTCTGATACCACTTGTAGGATCGAGAAACGACCTAAACGAGTCTATCAGAAGAGTTTTAGGATCAAATCAGAGGCGGAATTCAGTGATTTGATCTTCAATCAGCTTGATTTGCACTAGAAAGTAGTTTAACTGTCTTGTTTATTGATTTGACACGTTTACAGAGCGTTTGACACCTCGGCAGAGCTTCGCTACCGGAATCACCAAAGTTACAAATGAATTGACTCAACTCACCTATTTATAGGCATGGCCAGTCCTCACGAAACGTCACTCCTCATGAACTGCCATTTCGTGCTTTATTGACTTTCATGCTTTCTGGACTATCTATTCTATTACATGAATCGATACAAGACGAAGTCAACAGACATATGCACCAACACTATAGCTTAGTCTACGAGTCCTCGCGGGCCGCGAAGGACCCCTGTGTGGTCTACGCGGGGCGCGAGAGATGGCCAATCAGGCCCTATAAATAGATGCATTCGGCCGTTCATTTGAATTCGTCCCACAATTTCTTTGTCTCTCAGATTTCTATATAGTATACACTATACTCGGGCATAATACCCCCTAATTAACGAAGTTTCGCCTCGTTGTAAGTATCATAACCCTGGTTACGTATTAGATACGCTGCCCGATTGATCCAGGGTTCCGTAACGGCTGTCGTGGTTCTGCCCGACGTAGTCGTTGG
>JARYGA010037233.1:0-49957 GCA_030545235.1 Helianthus tuberosus
TTTACATGCATCTCAACGAGAAGGAATTTGATGTGATTGAGCATATGGCACCTAATGTGTTCACACCTCTTTCAATTTCTACCTTGGTTTAGTTTATGTAGTTATATATGTTTTGTATATGGTTTGTTTGGATGGGTGTTCTACATGTATTTTGTAGTGTATGTGTGCTAATTGTCGTAAAGTGTATAGGATAAAGCTACTGAATGTAAGGTTTGTGATATATACATATATGATCCACTAAGAAATTTAAAAAAAAAAATTTGGCGAAAAAGATTGGATTTGATGGTTGAAATTGCTACACATGTACATTTATGGCTGGAAAAGTTTTCTTGGGGTGGCCCTCCAAGTAGTTAAAGTTAATAATATTTTGGTAATGGTAATAGCAAAAGTATGTGCATTGATTCCTTTAACTTGGCACCTTCACACGGGGTTTAATCAAATATAAAATATAAAACCAAGACCACATTTGTTTGAAAACCTTGACCTCATTTTGCGGCTGTGAACCGGTTTTGAAATAGGGATGAGCAAATGGTACTCGTTACCGGTACTAAATTTACCAAACCAGGTACATTTTCAGTACCGATTCGGTACCGACTTTTGACATTTTTGGTACTGGTTCGGTACCGGTATTTACCGTAGCAGTACCGAACCATACCGTACCGGGTATATTCAATACCCGTACCTACCTTTAGGGATTTTCGGTACCGGTACTTTCGGTTCCGTTACCGGTATGGTACCGATCGGTACCGAGCTCATCCCTATTTTGGAAGAAGCCGGAAATGAAGGGAATGCTGGAAAAGAGGTAGAACACAACTAGGAAACTCTCTCAAATGTTAGGTATTTTGTTGGCTGGTGAATCAATCGTTTGGTTTAGTGAACTTTTCGTGAGTTGTTCAATAGAAAATTCGTTTATGTTAGTTTATTGAATAAACAAATGAATATGAACATTAGTTTTTGTTCATTTAGGTAAGCAAACGAATATGAATACATGTCTCGATCGTTCATGTATATTCGTGAACGTTCGTTAATGTTCCTTAATTTATGATTTTTTATGTTCGTTCGTTTACGTTCATTTATGTTCGTTAGTTTTGGTTTGTTTAAGTTTGTTCTTTTCAACATTGTTTTAATATTTTCTAAAATATTATTTAGGTACATTACAATTTAGTTCAGCTTTATAAAGTTGAAAATATCACCTCTTACAAATTAGTTTAGTTTTGTTAACTTTTCAGCCCGACGCATTGATGTTCTCATTTACTTTTAATCGGTGTTTATTTGGTTGTGTTCGTGCATATATGTGTTTAATTATGTTTGTTCGTTTACGTTCGTGAACCATCTGTTTATACTATTCCCAAATGAACATAAATAAACACTAACACGTTCATTTTCTAAATTAAACGAACACGGACAAGAAAAGTCCATTCGTTTTGTTGTGCGTGTTCGAACATTTGTTTGATTAAAATTAAACGAACGAACATGAAAATGCTCTGTTCGTGTTTGATTCATTTACAAGCCTAATACCGTGTACATGTTGAATAAATATAATATGATCAATTAACACATATAGTCGTTAAGATATGTTTAAAATATATTTTGGGATGTTGAAGTGTTGGAAGGTTCCCTGTAAACCACTGATATAATCAGGGCCGACCCGTTAACGTAATTGGGCTAGGCGACAGCTTAGGGTCTCCAATAAAATAGGGCCTCTAATATTAGAAAAATTATATATTTATAAAACAAAGATATTACATTTACGGTGATAATTGATAACATAAATCTTAGTGTAGTCTTGTGCTAAGAATAAGAATGGATTTTTGTAGAGAGCTGGGTTCGAATCACACAAACTGCCCATTAGAATCACCTTACTCACCCTTTAAGTAAAGGGTTATGGGTGGATCTTTTTAACACCTCTTGATTTTTAACAATAATTAGCTAATAAGATTTTGTTAACATAATTTTAACATGCTATGTCGATGTTAAATTTTCTTTCAAAAAAGTTATTTCTAGCTCGGTTATGCTCGTTAATAGAAAATCGTTTTATTATATTTCTTTATTTAAATCATATTGGTGGATGCATCAACTTATTAGGTGGTTGAGTGTCATAGCTAGTAAAATGTATGAGTGATAAAAATTTGGCTAAGAATTGTTTTTGTCATGTTTTTTTACTTAAAACCGTGGGTTTATACAAACATTTTTGTTTCTAAAACCTAAATTTATCACAACATTTTTGTTTCTAATTTTTTAATCTAAAAGCTAAATTTTTCACAAACATTTTTGTTTCTAATTTTTAAGTCTGTTTGTGTTCATAAAATGTACTTTTTAATTTTTTTATGGATACATATTCTATTTTTAATTTATTTAAGACGTAAACTGGGTAACATATCGTAACATATCGTGTTACCCGTGACATATTTTTATTTATGATTTGTTTAGTACTGTAACATGTTCAATTCCAAGAAATTAAAAAAATTAAAAGCGAAACTTGTGTTTCGAATTAGTTTATAAGAACCAAATTTCTTTTTATGAGCTTGCTTTAACATCCGGTAATCTACATATATAGCAAAACATGAACCAACTAAAAACCAAATCTTAATTGTGAATCAAGTTGTTGCTAGTAGTCAACTCTAACACCAAATTAATTGCGTAATTTATTTAACTAAGAAAATAAACACTTGTTAATTTGTTTCCTTGTGTACAAGACCTAATACTATGTGTGGTCACCACGCCTTACAGCGTAATCCAATTTAGCTTGGGGTGACACCGTGCAGACCCGAGTACTCTTGCCGCATTGAATGTTGGCGTGGAATGAGTAGTGGCGAAGTTTGAGATTTCCGACCGAGGGGTCGAAAACGTATGTAACAAAAATTTCTATAAAACCGGAGGGTCAAAAACGTATATACCCAAAAAAATTCTATACGAAAACTACATATTATCCACTAACGAGCGAAAAGTTCGGGGATCGGTCGTACCCTCCCATTCCCACAAAGCTACGCCCTTGGGAATGAGGTGGGCACGACTAGGGGGGTTGCCGTGGGAGATTCTACAGAGAAGCATATATGTTTCTTTTCTTTAGTTTTCTAATAATGTAATTAATGAGGCAATTGAACTGATTTTTCAGAAGTGACTTTAACTCGTAAACTTTTATAGAAATCTAATTACATTGTGCTATTTATCTTCTTCTTTTTTTTGTTATTCTGAACATTTTGGCATAAATTAATGAAAAACAATATTATTTTAAAAACATATTGGTTTTTTTACGTTTGCTTTTTTTTTTAAACATATCAGATTGTAATTTTTGAACATCGCCACACTTCACACAATGGATCAAGTCTTGAAGATTACAAGAAACAAATACGAGGACATCGAAAGTAGAAAACTGAAATTTATAGAGATGAGAATAACCATAATAATTCAAAATAAAGTATTTTTTTTGGCTTGATACACGGCTTTGTCACGTTGTGATATAAACATACATGTCTTAAGAAAGCAATAAGGAGACATTAATTAATTTTTTTAGTTTTACTTTTGTGTTTTTTTAAACCGCTCAGGTTGTAGTTTGTTATCTTATTTTTTATTTTTTACAATTGTTTAAGATAAAACTATTATTTATATTTAAAAAATGAAAAATAGTGTGACAGTGGAACTTGCGTTACAAAGTGAAACCACACCCATTTAAAAATGTTTAAACTATTGGCACACCAAAGGTGCCTATTTGCACACTTTACGTTTTATATACGTTTCGTATAGGTCTATACGCAGCGTATAGGGTTGCATAAAATCAGTGTCTCACTGAATTCAATTTTGGTCTGCCTGCTTTTATACGCTACGTATAGGCCTATACGCAGCGTATATAAAGTGTCAAAAAGACAATATTTTATAAATGCTTCTAAAAAACCCACCCTTTATATACGTTGCGAATAAGCCTATACGTGGGGTATATAAAGGATGAAAATGGCAATTTTACGCCCGGTTTGGGTTACGTATAGCCCCCAATTCTAGGGGTAAAATAGTTTTTTTATTTTTTTTACCAAACTTGCCCCACATATACGTCACATACAGGGCTATACGCGACGTATAGTAAAAAAGACAATTTGTACCCCTGAATTGAGGCTATACGCAACACAAACCTGGGGTAAAATTGTCTTTTTGACCTTTTATATGCGTTGCATATAGACCTATATACAGCGTGTATAAAGGGTGTTTTATGAAACATTTATACAATATTAATCGTTTTAGTAAAGTTTTATAACAAAAAAGTTTTTCATTTTAAATAAATAAAAAAGTATGTATTTCTTACAAACTTTTTATACAACGTTAATCATTTTTATACGACAAATATCATATCATATCGTATAGGTTTAGTATAGGTAACGTGTTGACCTCGTATAAGCCTAAAAGTGTGATATCATATCGTATAGCGTAGTATATGGCTCGTATATGTCACACCCCAGCCGATGGCGGAAACATCGGGGCGCGACACTGAGCGAAACAGATTGTTCAGGAGAAATCCATAACAACTAATATTACCAAATATTCAACGTTACGTCCCATGCCATAACATATCAAGCAAAATAGTTATTATAGACATAGTATCTCAAAGACAATTAAATTGTTCCGACAACTCAGATTTAAATGTGACGTTTCTAGACCTCCTAACTTGATTCCATAACAACAAGCACAGCATAAGCATCCTAAACACATGTCACATACGTTAAAATAAAAGTCAATACATGTTGGGATTGAACCCTACAAAGGAACAGTTGATAAAGCCAAAACTGGATCAGATCAGTGGATCCAGAATAAGCAGTTGTTTATACTTAGTCTTTCCCATTGAAAGTGATCCTATCATCTGCTGTCCTCTAAGTACTGCCCTTCTCAACAACTGCTGATGACTAAAGATTGATGAAGACAAAGGACTGTTGCTCAATCTTCTGTTATGGTTCAAGTAATACTGAAGACACAAAGCACTGCTGGGGCTAAAGTAGTGGAATGAAGAAGCTGTAGTTTATTTCCTTTATTGTATTGTATTGTATTTGTAATCAGTAGTTAGAAAGCAGTAGTTGAAAATAACAGTACCCTGTACTGTTCTATTAGCTCTCTTCATCACAAGTCATTTTGTACGAACAGTCACTGTGAGCTCAGGCTGAGGGGGAGACTAGTGCATGCTTGCATTTGTAATTGATAGTTGTAATAAATACAATCATTCAATTCCAAGTATAAACATGTTTGCTAAAACTACTTCTCTCATTGATTGTGTGTTGAAAGTTTGTTTCACTTAATTCCGCTACATTCAATTCTATTTCATCTTCATTATAATCAAACAAGCACAATCAAAGGAAACTCATATCCTAACAATTGGTATCAGAGCTAGGACAGTCAAATTTGATTTAACAATCATTTTGACATAAAAGTTCAGCTCAATTTCATTGATACTTTAGATTGTTCGGTTTCAGTTGTAAAACAGAGTAAGGTATAATCACGTACAAATTTGACTATTCAGTGCCTGAAAACAACCAGAATGAAGTCACAGTCACAGGATAACTCTAATAACAACATTGGTTCTCTCTTCAAACCACCTATGTTGGTGAGATCTGAATACAACATCTGGGAGAGAAGGATGGGTCACATCCTAGCTCAACAGAATACCGGATGTTGGAGGTCGGTTGTCTTTGGACCACATGTTCCAATGGTGCCGAGTGCTGAGGATCTAAAGGTCACGGTTCCTAAGAAAATTTAGAATTATACGGACCAGGATTTTCAAAAAATTGAACTGGATGCCAAGGCATTTAGCATCGTTGCATCCATACTACCAAATGAGATCTATGCTGGGTTGTTACACTGTAACAGTGCCAAGGAATTGTGGGATGCACTTAAGGAATAGTTTGGGGGGACTGAAGAAGTAATTGAAAATAACAGAGAAGTTCTGAATCAACAGTATGAAACCTTTTGTCACATTAAGGGTGAATCATTAACACAACAGTTTGAGCGTTTTAGCTGTCTCATAAGTGAACTTAAGCTTGTTAAAACTGAATTTCCTAAATCAACTGTAAATAACAGGTTTCTAAGGTGTCTTCCTGAAAAATGGGACACAATTGCTTTTGTAACCAAAAACTCTGTTGGGTTCAAAGATCTAACGCTGACTCAACTTCATGGTAGACTCCTTACCTATGAAAGGGAGTTGAACCAGAAAAAGAAGTTACAAGAGTCAGGGAAGGTTGCTGATGACTATTCCTTTGGTAGCATAGAACTTCTGGCTCAAGAGGAATCTGGTAGTAGTAAGGATCAGAATTATGATCATTATATTGACATAACTGCTGGTGGAGCCTTTAATAACTCTGATTCTTACTCAAACAACTATGCTTTCATAGCTAGTAGTGAAAACCAGATTTCTGATAACCTATCATTTGAACTCAATGATCTGCAGCATTTTGATCCAACTGACTTAGAGGAAATGGACATTTTGCACTAACTTGCACTGCTGAGTGTTAGAACCAGCAAGTTTTACAAAAGGACAGGGAGAAAATTTCTAGGGTTACATGGGAACTTGAAAGTAGGGTTGGATAAGTCAAAGAAAAAATGCTACAAGTGTAATAGGTTAGGTCATTTTGCTAGAGAGTGCAGGAGTCAAACCAGTGGACCAATCATCACACATCCTAGCTCAAACCCCAGACCACAAAATAACCAAAACACTCTGCATTATGCCCAATATGCCCCTGCTGCTCTTGTAAACACTGCTCACTTTGCACATCCTACAACCCCTGTTCCTGTCCATTATGTCCAAACCACTGTTCCTCGAATACAGTATGTCCAGACCCCAACTCCTCAGGTTCAGGTGCAACAAGTTGCACCTCAACAAGTTGCACCAGCAGAGGTTCAACCAGATCAGCAAAGCTTTTTCACCCAAGACCTTGTTGCTTGGAGTAGCTTACTTAAAGAACTAGGAGGTTAAAATTTTGCACTCTGTGCTCAAAATAATGTTTCTAGTGATGATTTCTGTTTTGTAGCATTGGAGTCTATACTAGAAGGGCTGGAAACTGAAAAAGGACAGTCAAGTGAAGAAACAGTGGATACAATTGCTGAAGCAGTGGTTACTGCTATTGCTAGTTAAATACTGTAGGGAGAAAATTCAGAACCTCTGTTGGAACCACTGTCTGACCCCTGTTCTGAAGAAGAAGAAGAAGAGAAGAAACAAGGTGAAAAAGAAGGGAAAGTTCAAGAATAAAGTGAGCATATCTGTGATTGTGCCATGATGGCTGGAACTAAGGTATCACCCCAGGTTCTTAAAAAACTTTGTTCAGACAAATGCATAATAGAATTTGCAAACATTAAAGAGGTGAATGAAAACCTTAGAGATAGATTATTGAATGGTGAAGTACAATTTGAAAAATATTTAAAAGAATTGAAAAACAAATTGTCAGAAAAGGAAAATAAGATTTGCAGCCTCAAACAAGAGCATAGCATAACCAAGGACCAACTTCAGACAATGATAGAAAAATATCAGGTCTGTAAAAAGGAGTTGGAATCCACCCAAATCACATGTGAAAAATGGGTGGAATCCTGTAAAGGTTATGAGATCATGCTTGACAAACAGATTGAAAGTAATGTAAAATTTAGCATAGGGTTTAGAAAAACTGACGAAGTTGAAAACACTACTGCAAATCAGTCTGGTTTTGTTGAAGTCATACCCACCAACAAGGATGGTCAAGAAGTTAAAATAACTGATAAACTTGGCAACAAAATCACTCTAGAAAGATCTGTGGGGTCCTCAACTTTTGAGGAAATTAAGAAATACCAATTTAAACCCACATGGTCAGATGAGTGTGACATCCTTGAATATTTTAAACCAATGGATTTCACAACTGTGGATGGTGTCAAAGCTCCAAAGGCCAAGGTCATTCCTCTTAAGGACACCCCAACAGTGGTTCAAAACTCTGTTACAAAGGAGTCTGAAAAGAATAAAAGAATAGAAAAGATTAAAAACTTGTTTTGTGATTTTTGTGAGAAGAAAAATCATTTGACCAAAGATTGTTTTCATCTAAAAGCATATGATATTAACAAAACAAGCACCATTGTGCATTCAAAGAGCTGCACCATCTGCGGTAAATCAAACCATCTCACTCAGGAATGTGTGTATCTTAAAACCTATGATGTAAAAAGGAATGAGTACACTTCAAAAACACTCTTGAGTTCATCAAAACAACAAGTCAAGAAACAACAACTGTTTGTGCCAGTTCAAACAGCTGTTACAAAACAGCTAAACCAAACCTCTATCAAAAGAGAAGTTCAGGTGACTGATGCACCCCCTGCAAACCAATACCAAAGAGGTAAAGGTCAACCACCATATCCAAGGGTCCCACATGTTTATGAAGACTACAAAAGGCCTTCTAAACCAAGAGTGAACATGCATCCCTTTGGATATCAAGAATTGATAGGAAATGGCCCCCAACAGTGGTTAGAGAAACAAGTTTCAAAAATTGCTCAATCCCCTTATCTGACCACTGTCCATCTTCCTGACCTTAACATAGACACTGTTGAGACCCCATCCAAAGCCTTATTGGCTTTGGAGACCCTCCTGAACTAATTATTTACTTGATGTGTAGGGATCTTCTGCATGCTTAGATAGTCTTTGGTATGTAGATAGTGGAGGCTCCAGGCACATGACTGGATGTAGAGCCCCACTTAAAGAATTTAAAACTCATGGAGGGGGTGATATATCTTTTGGTAATAATAGTAAAAGGAAGGTGATGGGTTCTGGTACAGTACAGTCTAGAAATGTTAAGTTTGAAAATGTCAATCTGATAGACAATCTAAAATTCAACCTCCTTAGTGTCTCTCAAATGAGTGACAAAGGTTATGGTTCATTTTTTACTAAGGAGTGTTGTAGGATTGTTGGACCAGAAATGGTTAAAAAGATTGAAGAAATAATAAAAAATAAAAAACCCAACTTGTTGCTCAAAGAAGTGGCAATGTTTATGTAGTTGATCTGTCAAAAGAGAGCCCAAGAACTGATGCATGTCTGTTCTCAGCTGCCTCTAACAAAGAGACAAAACTATGGCACAGAAGATTGGGATACACAAATCTCAAGACAATCACTACTTTGTCAAAACAAGGCCTTGTAAGAGGTCTTCCACAAAAAATGTTCACCTGTCCAGAGCATTGTGTTTCCTGTTTAAAAGGAAAACAACATAAAAGCTCATTTAAGTCAATTGAAGACTCCAAAACAACCAACTGCTTGCAAATGCTTCACAAGGATCTGTTTGGCCCATTTAAAGTCATCAGTCTTAGAAAGAAAATATATTGTTTGGTAATTATAGATGTCTTTTCTAGGTTTACATGGACTTATTTCTTACATTCCAAAGATGAGACTTCAGGCATTATGCAAGACTTTGTCAAACAGGTTGAAAAGTAGTTTTACTTGCCAGTAAAAGTCTTCAGGAGTGACAATGGCACATAATTCAGAAATAGGGAGTTGGATAAGTTTTGTGTGTCAAAAGGAATTGTAAGGTAGTACAGCAATCCAAGAACACCAGAACAAAATGGGGTTGTTGAAAGAAAGAATAGAACATTGATTGAGGCTGCCAGGACCATGCTTGCTGATTCAGGTTTGCCATTAACTTTCTGGGCTGAGGCTGTAAACACTGCCTGCTATGTCCAGAACAGAGTTTTAATAAACCCCAGGCATCAAAAGACAGCCTATGAAATTCTGTATAAAATCAAACCACTGATCTCATATTTCAAAGTTTTTGGCTGCCCATGCTTCATTTTAAACTTAAAAGACTCTATTTCAAAGTTTGCAGCCAAAATTGATTGTGGTTATCATTTGGGATACTCAACCACTACTAAGGCCTACAAAGTGTTTAACACTAGGACTAAGACAGTGGAAGAGACTTTGAATGTGAAGTTAAATGAACTTTCTTCAATGAAAATCCCTGCAAGTCCTGCAGAATTATTTGATCTTGATAAATTTACCTTTGAAAATTTTCTGTCAAGACTAACAGTGCAGGTCTATCTCAAAATCCTCCATCAGACTATGGATATGAAGTCATCAATCCACAACAAAATTCTGCATCAATTGGTAGAGCAGCAGATGTCTAAAACAGCTGTCAAAGCTCAACCACTGCTACCTCAACAGTTGTTGACCAAAGTAGCCCTTTAACCCCTGCTTCCACATCCTCAAACACTGTTGATAAAAATCCTCAAATAGTGGATACAAATCAATATGTTTCCACACCACTACCTCCTATTCCTCCACCTCCATTTCAAGACCCTGTTGGATCATCAAAGTCACCAACAGTGGTTAGCTCAGATGATTCACATCTGCAGCCTTCACCCTTAAATGCCATTGTTCCATACAAAGGAGATTTAATCTTCTTGAAATCTCATCCACCTGATCAAATCATTGGCAAGACCAGTGAAGGGGTGCTCACAAGAACCCAATCCCAAAACATCTGTCTTTTTGTTGGTTTCCTATCACTTCATCAGCCAGTCAAGTACCAAGAGGCACTAAAAGACAACAGCTGGGTAGAAGCCATGCAAGAGGAGCTCCAATAGTTTAAAAGACAACAAGTATGGGAGCTTGTACCACTGCCAGAGGGTGTGAGTCCTATTGGCACAAAATGGTCTTCAAAAATAAAACTGATGGAAGGGGTATTGTTGTCAAAAATAAAGTAAGGCTTGTGGTTTAAGGGTTCAGACAGGAAGAGGGCATTGACTATGATGAAACTTTTGCCCCTGTTGCAAGATTGGAAGCTATCAGATTATTCCTGGCCTTTGCTGTCAACCACAACATAAAGGTGTTTCAAATGGATATTAAATGTGCATTCCTCTATGGTAAGATTCAAGAAGATGTATATGTTTGTCAACCTCCAGGTTTTGAGGATCCATTTAATCCAAATCATGTCTATAAGCTAAATAAACCTTTGTATGGCTTGAAACAAGCACCTCGAGCCTGGTATGAAACTCTTTCCACCTTTCTTCTCTCTATTGGTTTCACAAGAGGCAAAATAGACAAAACATTGTTTTTAAAATGGAGAGGGAAAGATTTGATAATTGTCTAAATTTATGTGGATGACATCATTTTTGGAAGCACATGTTCCAAAATATGTGAAGAGTTCAGACAACTCATGACAGCTGAGTTTGAGATGAGTGCAATGGGTGAACTACAGTGCTTTCTTGGTCTCCAAGTAAAGCAACTACAAAATGGTACTTTCATCCATCAAGGCAAATATGCCAAAGAACTTTTAAAAAAATTTGAGATGGATGATTGCAACCCATGTAGTACACCCATAGCAACCTCAAAGATAGTCATGTCTGATGAAAAGGATGATTTGATTGATCAAACTCTTTATAGAAGCATGATTGGGTCTTTATTGTACCTTACTACATCTAGGCCAGATATCATGTTTGCAACATGTGTTTGTGCAAGATCCCAATCAGCCCCTAGAAAGTCAAATCTTATTGCTGTAAAAAGGATATCCAGATACTTAAAAGGTGCTCCCACACTTTGTATCTTGTATCCAGCTGATGGAAATATCAAGCTTTCAGGTTTCTCAGATAGTGACTTTGCTGGATGTAATAAAACAAGGAAGTCCACTTCAAGAGGGTGGAAATTCCTAGGCAGTTGCTTAGTGTCTTGGCAAAGCAAAAAGCAAGCAGCTGTTTCAACATCCACTGTTGAGGCAGAGTATATAGCCGCTGCAAGCTGTACAGGCTAATTGTTATGGCTTCAAAATCAACTGTTGGATTTTGATATCACTACCTTAAAGACACCTCTCATGTTGGACAGTCAGGCAGAAGAAAATATCATCAAAAATCAAGTTTCACATTCAACCACCAAGCACATTGATACCAGACATCACTTTGTGATGGATTGCTATGAAAAATGTTTGATTTCTCTGCACCACGTTCCAACTAAAGATCAGCTGGCAGATGTGCTAACAAAAGCATTAGACACATCCACCATTAAAAGCTTGATCTCTAGGATTGGCATGTTGAACATGGTATAACACGCAAAATCTTGTTTTTCTATGAATAAAAGCATTAAAATGTTTTCAGAAAATCAAAATTTCATCCTTTAAAATAGCTAAAAATGAAAATTTTCATTAAATCCTTAAAAGTCTGCCATAACCAGTGTTTTGGTTCAAACATCTGTTTTCTTAATAGTGTCCACTGCTGAAAGTCAACCTATGTTCCTTCATTTCATTGTTAATCACTGTTGTCAAACATCAGTGTTTTTAACCCACTGATGGCTATCCACTGATAACTTAAAGTCAGCCACTATTTCATTTCACCACTGTGAACCACTGATATTGCCCTTCAATGGTTTCCTAAACAACTGTCTTCCATTATTCATCAGAAGTTGGCACGTGGACAGTACTTAGCCGTCAAATCTTTTGTAACCGCTACCACATCAGTATACCCTTTTTCACTTTATAAAACCCTGATCAACACCCCAAACAGGGCTTTCACTGTCGAATCGAATTCAAAATTCCTTTCTAAAGCAGTTACCATCAATTTTCTTCAAATCGTTCATCGTCTTCTTCATCTCGCAATCACCTTCAAATCACCATAGCTCTCCTGTTCAAAACTCCTCACAACTACTTATGTATACTTGAGAAACCAAGTCAAAGCACAACTTTCAACTCCGTCATTGATGCCCTCTCGTGTTCAGAGTACAAAACTCTGTTGACCTGTAATGCTCCTATCTACCTGGATACCCAACAAGAATTCTGGAAAAACGCAAAGCTTAAAGTTAAGGATAAAAAGCCCTTAGCTATTAATTCATCCATAAGGGGTATTCCAGTTACCATTACACCTCAAACCATTTCAGAAGTTTTTGAACTCAGTGATCTTACAGGTAAAACCTCTTTCCCAAAGGCTGATTATCAAACTGATTTCATTGAGAGAGGGTATGAAGAAGAAATGAAAAAAGATACTTTACAAAAAGGCAGTTTCCACCTGCCATGAGGTTTTTGTTCCATACCCTCCTCATGTGTGTTTCAAACAAAACAACAGTGCTCAATGAAATACCATTGAAAATCCAATACCTGGGTTATGCTATAATGTCTGAAAGTGATTTTAACTATTCCCAGGAGATCTTCAATGATATGGTTAAAAATATTAATAATATTAAAGATAATAAAAAACCATTTCTAATATTTCCAAGGTTTTTAAGTTTTTATTTACAAAAAAATTTTCAAAGGATAATGCATATGTGCTTATCCAAGGAAATCCTTTTCAAATACACAGCCTATCTTCTGAAACCTTTACTAGGCTGTCAAAACCTTCAAAAACACAAACATAGGACCCTGAGCAGAATTTAGCAGCAACAACTGCTCCTTAGGTACGTGCTGTTGAGCCCACTGCTCCAGGTGATTACAGTAGTAAACCCACTGTTGTGATACCCACACCTAAAATCACCAAAAAGCCCAAACAGAAAAAATCACAAAAGCCCCCCCCAAATCCTCCAAAAAGGTAACTCTGGAAGATGAGATCCCAGAGATTATACCTGTGACAACACAAAAGTCACCAATAACCACTGCTGCTACTTCCTCACAGCTGTGACAACACAAAAGTCACCAATAACCACTGCTGCTACTTCCTCACAGCAGTTGGAAGAAAGATCTCAACCTGAGCCTAAAACTCCTCCTGCATCCTCTCAAAAGGATCAGGCTGTATCCATAGGGACACCACATTATGAAGCAATGGATTCATTGAATCTATCTTCCACAACCCAGCTCCCGGGTCAAATTCTCTTTCTACACCCATCCTCACTGCCCGAATTCCACCATAAATCATACCCTTGTTGGATGCACTTGATATGGACCAGGCACAAATCAGTTCTTCTCAACCACCTGTCAATGAGAATATACCTCAACAAGTGAATGAGTCTGGTTCATCTATCCTTGCTAACCTACCAACAACTGAGGAGGTTACACTGCATGAATTACAAGTAATTCCAGTCAGTAGTTCAAGTGGAGCAGCAACTACAGGTGTTGAATCCACTAATTTACACCTGGCCAGTTGTTTCATCACTCAGACTCCCTTGAAGGGAATTTCCTCTTTGGGAACTAAGGTGACTACTAGTGTGTATCCAATACCCACTGGTGTGTTTACTTAAGTAACCTCTGCTGAGGAAAGAAGTCCCTAGTACCAAGAAAAAGGGGCATCAGTGGATGATTTTTGGGAAACTTTCCCTAAGACAACGAATGATACAACCACTGCCAGTGGGAAATCAAATGAGCCCATTCATTTGGGTGATGGTCTAAAATACAAAGAATTGACGGAGAGGGTTGATAAAATTGAAACATCTGTAGCAGATATTAAAACTATGTTGCAACAGTTGTTACAATCTCAAAAGGCTACACCCACTGCTGCAACATCTGCAACATCTGCTCATTCCCCCACTGAGCTATGGAACTTATTTCAACCTATGCTTCTTCAACAGAGACAATATGAGATTCAGCTTCAAATGGTAAAAAAATGCAATGGAAGCTAGGTATAAAGATACAAAAGCAGATATCAAGGCAATCAAGGCCTATCTTCTGCAAACCACTGGCACTGCTCCTCCTTCAATCAACTTTGTTGAAAACCCTGATGATGCCAAAAAGGGGGAGAAAGGTAAAAAGGAAAAAGAAGGCCTATACATTAAACCAGATCCAATGTCTAAACTTGTGGTTGAAATCCCAAGGCTAGATGGTTCCAAAAAGGTTGATGAGACTCAAAATGCTTTTACTGAACTAAAAGCAAACATGAAAGAGTCAATGGAAATAAAAGGGTCCAAAAGGTTTGCACAGGAGAAGAAAGTTATGATGGAAAAGGAAGAGCAGGGTACTTCTACAACCAGAAGAAGAAGAAGGCCTACGAGAAAGGTTAGCCAACCCAAAACCACCACAACACCTTCCAAAACCACCAAACATACTCCTCAAACTCCTAAAAGTTCCTCTCATTAAACCAACAGATGTTGAGACACCTGTTGTATCAACAGTTGTTGGTACTTCAGTGGTTTCAACAGATGTTATCCCAACCACTGCCACCACCACTTTATCAACCACTGCCATACCATCACCACCAACACAAAAACCACCTGCCAAAAAGCAGAAGACAACTGCTGACTCATCAACAGTTGTAATGACAACAGTGGTTGAAACACCAGTTGTTTCAAGAGCTGTTTGTCAATCATCCACCATCGCAATCACCACCACTTAACCCACAAACACACCACCAACCTCTCCAAAGCATAAAAGGAGAAGGGTAACCAACATTGTACTGGAAGATGACACTTCCCCACCTCCAAAATCTTCACAATCTCTTACCTTAGCCATAATTCCAAACCCTGCTCCAATTTCTTCAGTTCAAGGCCTAAAACCAAACACTGCTCTAGTCCCTTTGGGAGTATAATTTCCATTAGATCTTCCAGCAGTCAGGGAGCAGATCAAATCCTTCTACTCTAAAGATGACCCTAATTATCTAGAAACAGTTCCAGAAGTAGTGGTTCCAGTCAAACAAAAGTTGCCCATTAGAAGATCCACTACTCCACCTGCTGGTATCCTTTATCAAAGAAGGAAACAAAAGCAGATAAATGAAGAAACTAAAGAAGACAAGGCTCAAGAGGAACACATCATGAAAATGGTTCTTCAGACACTGCTGGCAGAAAAACAAGACTTGGCACAATCTCAAGACCCTGCCACAACTGTCATCACCAGGCCTCCATCTCCAAACACATCAGAAATAAAAACTCTCCCAAGAGACCCATTGGATTCAAAAATACTAAAGTGGAAGTTTGATCAAAAGACCCACGTATTGACTCTGCTCAGATCCAATGGTTAAGTGAAGCATATATCAAGGGAAGAAGCACTTGGCCTGGGTGTTGAAGATTTGCAAGATCTACTTGATCTTTCACTGTGCAGGGATGAGGATGATGTGGATTCCATGAACTTTGAATTACAATTCAAAGGTCAAGTTAGGGAACTCTTCATGAGGCAATAAAGAACAATAATAATGAAGAGTTTTGGCATCATCTATTCCTGGGGGAGATTGTTGGGATTGAACCCTACAAAGGAACAATTGATAAAGCCAAAACTGGATCAGATCAGTGGATCCAGAATAAGCAGTTGTTTATACTTAGTCTTTCCCCATGAAAGTGATCCTATCATCTGCTGTCCTCTAAGTACTACCCTTCTCAACAACTGCTGATGACTAAAGACTGATGAAGACAAAGGACTATTGTTCAATCAGCTGCTACGGTTCAAGTACTGATGAAGACACAAAGCACTGCTGGGGCTAAAGCAGTGGAATGAAGAAGCAGTAGTTTATTTCCTTTATTGTATTGTATTTGTAATCAGTAGTTAAAAAGCAGTAGTTGTAAAGAACAGTTGTTAGAGGTTGTTAGGAGGTTAAATGTCACTTTCATGGTGACGGCAGCAAAGATGCCACAGTGGTTTGTTATGTACTGTAAATAGAACAGTAACTTGTACTGTTCTATTAGCTCTCTTCATCACAAGTCATTCTCTAGGAACAATCACTATGAGCTCAGGCTGAGGGGGAGACTTGTGCATGCATGAATTTGTAATTGATACTTGTAATAAATACAATCATTCGATTCCAAGTATAAACATGTTTGCTAAAACTATTTATCTCATTGATTGTGTGTTGAAAGTCTGTTTCACTTAATTCCGCTGCATTCAATTCTATTTCATCTTCACTATAATCAAACGAGCACAATCAAAGGAAACTCATATCCTAACAACACACATAGTGTAAAGGTGAGCATACAAGTTTAATAGTATAATAGTAGCGAAAGCGATTTACGCATAACCAACATGTAACACGTAGCAATGTGAAGCAAGTAAGTTATCGATAATGAAATATGCACAGAGGTTACTGCGAGTTGTAGTATGCGCAACACATGAGTGACAACTGGCACGAAACCGGTAATTTCCGTACACTTTAATTATTGCTTAATGATTGCAATTATGTGCTTAAATGCCGACATTGACGGATTACATGCTAAACAAGTGAATTCATGCACGTTGTATACTACAAAATAATGCTTTATGCATAAACGAGAGCGTTGCGTCAGAAATACTAAGTAAACTCACCGGTAAGACACACTGTGTCAACAGAACTGCAGAAAGCAGTCAGACAATAAAATTGGAGCCTAGGTGTAGGTCCAACAACAAGAATACATTAAAACCCAAAAATACATACAAGGGTTTAAATATATACCAATCCGGAAGCTAAAATAAGCACTAAAAAGCACCCGAAACGCACTTTAAGTGCAGAATTTTATATAATTCAGCTCTAATCAGCTTTTAAACATACGAATATCATGCAGAAATTTCGTTTTGTTATCCAGAATACTTCCCTAAGTGTTGGGAATTGAAAGGGATATAAAAAGGTACTCAAAAGATACTAAAAAGTGTAATTTAGCACTTTAACGAATCGGTATCTAACCGAACAACCGGACAATACCCGGAACTCCAAAATAATGCTAGAAGCATTGTTTTTATTTTTCTAAGCTAGTTAGGGTCCCCGAATACCCTAACACCCGTTATATTACATAATACACCAATAACCTATTTTAATCTCTAACTAAACTAACTAACACTTAACTAGTGATTGAAATCTAACTATAACCCCCCCCCCCCCCAACCGATCGGTCCCCATGTGGGACACACTTCACAAGTTTGTTGATTATTATAATCACCTTTGTTCCATATCTAGATTACACATTACACCATGGATATTAGCATGTGATGGTCCATAAGTATGTATGAGAGATAAGCATCCACAATCACTAAACACTTAACAAAAACTTCTTTCTTCTCTCCCTTTCTTTGTGTGTTCGGCCGAAACCCACCAAGACACCACCACCATTACTTGATCATCCTCAACCATTTTAAGAGCATACATAGGTGTAAGAAGGTCACTAACGAAGCTCGGTGCAAGCGGATCTTGAAGGACCTTCTCCATTTGCTTTTATCCACCTCGTTTGCACTCTTGAACCTCCCTAGCCTTGTGATAGTAGTAAGTGTTCTAAATCTTCATCTTGTAATTGATTTTAGTGGTTAATAGATGGTTAAATGACGAAATGTTAAAGAACACTATGAACATAACCTAAAAGTCTTGAACATAAGATGAATATGGTGGATAAAGAGTAGATATGTGTGTAAATCATGTAAATCTTGTTTAGTTATGATTATTTTATGTTGTTTGTTGCTAGAAGTGGGATAGATCATCATCTAACCATACTAGATCATGTTCAAGAACATGAACTAGTAGTATGTTAGTGCTAGAGATATGAAAGATGATGAACCCTTCCCCTCATGAAACATGAACTTGTGTAAATATAATTTTTCTTGTAAAATAAGACTCTAAACATGTAGATCTAAAGATCTACAAGTGGTTTTTCGGAAGAACCAAGCAGAAAAATGCTAGTTTTGTTAAAACCCGGATATTTTATGAACTAAAAACATTTTTTAGTAAATAAACAAGTATGTAAACACTTGTGTAACAAGAAATTTAACAAAGAAGTATTTTTGAAATTCATGACTAGAAGTTGTGAAAATACATATTCTTTAAAAATAAAGTTTTTAAGAAACTAAATTTACTTTTAAAGATAACAAGACCTACTAAATATGTTAGTAACTTACTACATATTTTTACAAACTTTCAAGTTCATAAGTTTGTGGTTTATGCTTGTTTTGACAAGTTTGGAAATTAAAGATTGTGTTGATGATATTGTTGATAATTTAAAAGAAAATAAACACATGTTTTGAAAATATGGGAAACCTCCATTTTTAGGGGAAACTCTGTCAAAATTTTTATAAAATTTTGACACTTAAAAAAATATAAGTTTTTGAGTAACTTATTCCCTAAAAATGTATCTAAAAGTATTACCAAGGTTTCCCTAATTTTTGGTGATAAGAAATGTGGATTTCTTCAAGAATAAAAATGGATATAAGTATGTATATTTTTGAGAGAAAAATATATTATTTGATCACCAACTTTTGTGCTAAGTGTATATAGTATGTGTTATACGTGCTAGTGTATTAAGACTTAAAAAAAATACACTAAATACTCATGAGAAGTAGAAACACAAAAATACACATACAACATACAAGATACATAATTCGGGTGCAAAGTGCAAAACACGAGATACTTATATTAATTTTTGAGAAAATAATATAAGTAAGACACTTAGTTAAAAATATAAAATATTTTTAGCACAAGAATATATACACAAAAGAGAGTATATGTACTTGTGCGACACAAGTCTGGTGACTAACGTTAAGAAAACGCGTATAGGTTACGACGTTAATTAAGCAAATCCGGTGAAGTTTACGACGCACAGGAACGCAAAGTTGTGAGTTCATGCTCCCCCTTTTCTTTTAACTGTTTTCAGTTTTATAACTTTGGGGGTGAAATACATGTATAAATATTACTAAGTTTACAAATGGTATGATAATAAGAAGCACACTTGGTGAGGACGAGTACCAAGTGTGACGAGATATAAGAATACAAGAGGTACACTTGGTGAGGACGAGTACCAAGTGTGATGTTATATAAGAATATAAGAAGCGCACTTGGTGAGGACGAGTACCAAGTGTGATGAGATATAAGAATGTAAGAAGCGCACTTGGTGAGGACGAGTACCAACTATGATGCGTTATGAGAAATGATACGAGAAATCGTGTCACGAATAGGGTACATAAGCACCATTAATCAACAATATACCTAGACCGCAGAACAAAAGGTTATATCTAACGGGTGCCGGGCAGCCACACTCTCGGTGAGGGCGAGTATCGAGTAGTGCTTTTGTGTCTCAGAATATGCCAACTAAATGCCTGAGGTTTGGTGACTTCCTATGTCGTGTCACATGTTAATGGCCTTGCAACCCATTAACAATCCTGATACTTACAGGAATACTTTATTTACATAACATTCATACCATACTAAAACTTGATTAAATACTTGAAGTACGTGGGGTACTCAAGAAATATTTGAATAATACTTGAAGTACGTGGGGTACTCAAGAAAAACTTGAATTATACTTGAGTACGTGGGGTACTCAATAAGACGGGAATTATACTTGAGTACGTGGGGGTACTCAAGAAAAAACTTGAATTATATATGGGTACGTGGTGTACACCAGAATACTTGATTTATATATGAAAACTTGATTTTTGCATGACACAAACTATGTTTTCATACAAAGTATACAAACGTGAAATACAAAAACTGCATGAATTCACACCAACATTATGTTGACGTTTTTTTTTTCAAAACTCACATGTATTTCAGGTAACTAGGATGGATGTGCGTGCGGTCTTGCTTATGCCCTTGGATGTCGCTTATGTTTATCTTTAAATAAAGTTGTAAACTTTTAAGACAATGTTTTATGCGACTTAGCGATGTAAACGCTAAACTTATGTTTTCAAATTATGGTATTTGAAGTATTTTTACGAGCATGTAGCATGTTTACCTTTCGTATGCAATGAGAACCTTTCATGATCACACCTCGTGCTTCCACCGCAGAAAGGGGTGTGACAGATTGGTATCAGAGCTGTGATTGTAGTGAACCAGGATTCCTTCTCGAGTCTAGTCTACAATCTCTAGGATCCTTTCACGAAAACAATTTTCAAAGAGTTTTCATTGCATAAAACGTCCCGTGAGATCCACTACCTGAAACGGTTTACATGAGTCTAGAAAAGACACTACGAGACTTAGAGTGCACTTAAGTAGCACTTGTCATTGGCTAGAAATTACTTGCAATTATGTGTGATAATTAGCATGTACTAGAAGTAGAATGTCACGAGTGTACGTGACTTTATCTGAAAGCGATGGCCCATCTGAAGGAAGAAATACGAGGATGAAACGAACTGTGCGGACTGTGCAAGGAGTTACGTAATTATGGATGCATACATAATTATGGAATTCATTGCACAGAAACCACAGCAAGTCTTGTCACGTATAGATTCCCTCAGTGCAAGCCTACTAAGTACTCTGCTAGAGTAATAATTGTTTGATGTCACTTATGTGGTATATGCGATATGCCTGTGAATATATATACTACTACTGTCTAGTATGACAATATCAAACAAGTGTTTTAACCCTGCGGTGTTCTGTTCTGTCAGAACATGGCACCCAGGAAAGCTGTGAATGCTCGCAATGAGGATCAACCTCCTCCTCCCCCACTACCAAGAACTGCTGAAGAGCTGAACGCTCTACTGGAAGAAAAGATTTCCGCTGCTATCGCCCAGTACGAGGCGAACCGTACACAAGACAGTGGAGGACCAAGCAATGCTAGACGTAACGGGCATGGAGATTCGTCTGGAGGGAACGCAATTCAAGGTAACCTTAAGACAATGCACTAAGCATGAAGAAATTTATGAACGGTCCTTGTTTCATTATTTCTTCGATTGCTCACATGTGAATTGGTTGAATCAATTCCAGGCTGCACTTTCAAGAAGTTCCTCGACTGCAAACCGATGAACTATGACGGTACAGGAGGTGCAGTAGCATTTGTACCCTGGACGGAGAAGACTAAAGCTATTATCCGCATGAGCAAGTGTACCGCGGATCAGCAAGTCACTTTTGCTACCGGATTGTTTGTCGATGAAGCTCTGACTTGGTGGAACCTGCAAGCCCAAACTTTGGGTGATGATGCCGCTTATGGCTTAACTTGGGAGGAACTGAAGGAAAGAATGAGAGAGAAGTATTGCTCTCGCGCTGAACTCCAAAGGCTGGAAACGGAGTTCTGGCACTTAACTATGGAAGGTGCTGACATTAATGGATATACTCGAAGGTTCCACGATCTGTCTAGAGTGCTTCCCTACATTGTGACTCCCGAATTCAAGCGCGTTGAACGCTACATTTGGGGAGTGGCCCCAGAGTTTCGCGAAATGGTAACTTCAGCCAAACCTCAAACAATCACCGAGGCTATAACTCTGGCTGTCAGCCTTACTGAAGATTGTGTTCGTATGAAGAAGCTATCACTGAACCCAACAGAGAAGACCGAGACACATGCTGAGTCGTCCGGTGACAAGAAAACAAAGCATTCGAATCTGAATCAAGCAATCGCAACAACAAGGGTTTCAGCAAGAAGCGTGAGGCTAACCCGCCTCAGGAGGCGAAAAAGCATACCAAGGCTCCATGCCTAGATGCCAAAAATGTAAGTTTCATCATGAAGGAGCTTGTCGCATTCTAAGGTGCGACAAATGTGGTAAGTTGGGTCATCAAACAGAAGACTGTTGGGGAAAAGGAAAGAACCGGAATGGAAATGGTGCTGTTAAAAAGAATGGTAACGGTAAAGGGCGGAACTAAGGATGCTTCAAGTGTGGAAGCAATGATCATTTCATGAAGGACTGCCCAGAGGGAAACAATGCTCAGGCTCGAGCATTCATGATTGGAGCAAAGAACGCACGCGAGGACCCTAACGTGGTCACCGGTACGTTTCTCATTAACAATCACTTAGCATCCATATTATTTGACACTGGCGCCGATTATAGCTTCATGTCTGTGGATTTTAAAAGCATGCTTTGAATGGAATCTAGTAGATTAGAAATTCCTTATTCCATAGACCTAGCCAATGGTAAACTTGTTGAATCGAGCGAAGTTGTTAGAGGCTACACACTAGAGCTTGGTGAACGAAGATTTAGCATCGACCTCTTACCTATTCAATTGGGTAGCTTTGATGTAGTGGTCGGAATGGACTGGCTGTCCAAGAACAAAGCTGAAGTTGTATGTCATGAGAAAATCATTCGCATCCCTTTGGCGAATGATGAAACTCTCATCGTGCATGGAGAAAAACGAGACGCGTCTCTTCGAATCATCAGTTGTATGAAGCCACATAAGTGCTTAAAGAAAGGATGTGTTGCCTTCCTAGCACACGTGGTAGACAAGAAGGCTGTGGAGCCAAAACTCGAAGACATTCCTGTGGTGAAGGAATTCCCTGATGTTTTTCCCGAAGATCTACCAGGACTACCTCCGCAACGACAAGTCGAATTTCATATAGACTTGGTTCCAGGAGACGCTCCTGTGGCCAAGGCTCCCTATCGACTTGCACCATCTGAAATGCAAGAATTATCTACACAACTCCAGGAGTTGTTGGATAAAGGATTCATCAGGCCAAGCTTCTCACCCTGGGGAGCTCTAGTATTATTCATGAAGAAGAAGGATGGAACACTGCGGATGTGTATCGATTACAGGGAACTGAACAAGCTCACTATCAAGAATCGGTACCGAGGATTGATGACTTATTTGATCAACTGCAAGGATCAAGCTACTATTCCAAGATCTACCTTCGATCTGGATACCATCAGCTAAGAATCCAAGAGGAAAGCATACCAAAGACTGCATTCAGAACATGCTATGGGCACTACGAATTTCTTGTGATGCCATTCGGGCTGACGAATGCACCATCGGTCTTTATGGATCTGATGAACCGCGTATGCAAACCAAATCTCGATAAATTCATGATTGTATTTATCGATGATATCCTGATTTATTCGCGAACGAAAGAAGAGCACGAGCAACATCTCAGAACCATCTTGGAATGCGAATTCTCGAAATGCGAATTCTAGATTCGCGAAGTACAATTTCTTGGTCACGTTGTGAATGAGAAGGGCATTCATGTAGACCCGTCCAAGATAGAAGCAATAAAGAATTAGGAAGCTCCCGAGACCCCAACTGAAGTTCGATAATTTTTGGGCTTAGCGGGCTATTATCGGCGATTCATCGAGAATTTCTCAATGATAGCTCAACCGCTAACGAACCTTACTAAAAAAGACAAGAAATACGACTGGGGTCACAAACAAGAAGAAGCCTTCCAGTTACTTAAAAACAAGCTATGCGATGCACCGATACTATCATTACCCGAAGGCACTGAAGACTTCTTGGTATACTGCGACGCCTCACGACAAGGCTTGGGATGCGTGCTCATGCAACGCCAAAAAGTCATCGCTTACGCTTCAAGACAATTGAAGGTTCATGAAAGAAACTATACCACTCACGACCTGGAGCTGGGCGCGGTGGTATTCGCCTTGAAGATCTGCGACATTATTTATATGGTACTCAATGTACATTTTTCACAGATCACAAAAGCTTACAACACATATTTGATCAGAAGGAATTAAATATGCGCTAGCGGCAATGGGTCGAGCTGCTAAATGATTACGACTGTGAGATCAAGTACAATCCTGGAAAGGCAAACGTTGTAGCGGACGCGTTGAGCCGAAAAGAAAGGGTTAAGACCCTAAGGGTTCGAGCGTTGGAAATAACCATTCGAACGAACCTCACTGCACGCATTCGTGATGCACAACAAGAAGCTCTCAAAGGAGAGAACCGTAAAGATGAATACCTCCGGGGTATGTTGAAATACATGGTGCCAAATGAAGAGGGAGCCTTATACTTCAAGAATCGTATTTGGGTTCCACTCTATGGTGGCATACGAGAAGTCATCCTTGATGAAGCCCACAAATCGAGATATTCGATCCATCCAGGATCGGACAAAATGTATCAAGACTTAAAGGAATACTACTGGTGGCCGAGACTTAAAAGCGATGTTGCTGTTTATGTTGGAAAATGCCTAACCCGTGCCAAGGTTAAGGCAGAATAGCAGAAACCGTCCGGCCTACTACAACAACCAGAGATTCCCGTGTGGAAGTGGGAACAAATCTCGATGGACTTGATAACGAAATTACCAAGGACCCCGAGAGGGCACGATATGATATGGGTAATAGTTGATCGATTAACGAAATCTGCGCATTTCCTACCGATCCGAGAGAAGGATAGCACTGGAAAGCTGGCAGAGATATACTTAAGAGAAATTTTGGCACGACATGGAGTGCCGATCTCGATTATTTCAGACAGCGATGGACGCTTTGTCTCAAGAATCTGGCAATCATTTCAGGAAGCCTTTGGATCTCAGTTAGATCTAAGCACGACATTCCATCCACAAACAGACGACCAGAGCGAACGGACTATACAAACGTTAGAAGATATGCTTCGCGCATGTGTCATGGATCTGGGCGGCAGCTTGGATACTCATCTACCTTTAGTTGAGTTTTCCTACAATAACAGTTATCATACGAGCATAAAAGTCGCGCCGTTCAAATCTCTGTGTGGCCGCAAATGCCGATCGCCCTTATGTTGGGCAGACGCTGGAGATAAACGTATGGTTGGTCCTGAACTTGTACAAGAGAGAACCGACAAGATTGTGCACATCCGAGAGCGCATTAAGGCGGCTCGAGATCGACTAAAGAGCTACGCTGATCTGAAAAGAAAATCAATGGAATTCGAGGTGGGAGACAAAGTGTTGTTGAAGGTCTCACCTTGGAAGGGCGTAGTCAGGTTTGGAAAGTGTGGAAAGTTGAATCCACGATACATCGGACCATTCAGAATCTTGGAAAGAATTGGTACCGTGGCATACAAGTTGGAGTTACCGGAAGAACTTAATGGAGTACATGATACATTCCATGTATCCAATCTCAAGAAGAGTCCAACACAAGAGAACGTGATCATCCAGGTGGATGAAGTGCATATTGATGACGCCCTCCGATTTACAGAACAACCCGTTGAGGTTACCGACTGGAAAGTCAACAAGACCAGGAGGAGCAATGTTAAACTTATCAAAGTACGTTGGAGCTCTAAGCACGGACCCGAGTACACATGGGAACGTGAAGACTAGTTCAAAGAAAAGTATCCCCATCTATTCAAGAAGACTCCTGCGAGAGTTAGCTCAGCCTGAATTTCGGGACGAAATTCTTTTAACGGGGGGAGACTATGACAACTGGCACGAAACCGGTAATTTCCGTACACTTTAATTATTGCTTAATGACTGCAATTATGTGCTTAAATGCCGACATTGACGGATTACATGCTAAACAAGTGAATTCATGCACGTTGTATACTACAAAATAATGCTTTATACATAAACGGGAGCGTTGCGTCAGAAATACTAAGTAAACTCACCGTTAAGACACACTGTGTCAACAGAACTGCAGAAAGTAGTCAGACAATAAAATTGGAGCCTAGGTGTAGGTCCAACAACAAGAATACATTAAAACCCAAAAATACATACAAGGGTTTACATATATACCAATCCGGAAGCTAACATAAGCACTAAAAAGCACCCGAAACGCACTTTAAGTGCAGAATTTTATATAATTCAGCTCTAATCAGCTTTTAAACAAACGAATATCATGCAGAAATTTTGTTTTGTTATCCAGAATACTTCCCTAAGTGTTGGGAATTGAAAGGGATACAAAAAGGTACTTAAAAGATACTAAAAAGTGTAATTTAGCACTTTAACGAATCGGTATCTAACCGAACAACCGGGCAATACCCGGAACACCAAAATAATGCTAGAAGCATTGTTTTTATTTTTCTAAGCTAGTTAGGGTCCCCGAATACCCTAACACCCGTTATATTACATAACACACCAATAACCTATTTTAATCTCTAACTAAACTAACTGACACTTAACTAGTGATTGAAAACTAACTATAACCCCCCCCCCCCCTAACCGATCGGTCCCCATGTGGGACACACTTCACAAGTTTGTTGATTATTATAATCACCTTTGTTCCATATCTAGATTACACATTACACCATGGATATTAGCATGTGATGGTCCATAAGTATGTATGAGAGATAAGCATCCACAATCACTAAACACTTAACAAAAACTTCTTTCTTCTCTCCCTTTCTTTGTGTGTTCGGCCGAAACCCAACAAGACACCACCACCATTACTTGATCATCCTCAACCATTTTAAGAGCATACATAGGTGTAAGAAGGTCACTAACGAAGCTCGGTGCAAGCGGATTTTGAAGGACCTTCTCCATTTGCTTTTATCCACCTCGTTTGCACTCTTGAACCTCCCTAGCCTTGTGCTAGTAGTAAGTGTTCTAAATCTTCATCTTGTTCTTGATTTTAATGGTTAATAGATGGTTAAATGACAAAATGTTAAAGAACACTATGAACATAACCTAAAAGTCTTGAACATAAGACGAATATGGTGGATAAAGAGTAGATATGTGTGTAAATCATGTAAATCTTGTTTAGTTGTGATTATTTTATGTTGTTTGTTGCTAGAAGTGGGATAGATCATCATCTAACCATACTAGATCATGTTCAAGAACATGAACTAGTAGAATGTTAGTTGTAGAGATATGAAAGATGATGAACCCTTCCCCTCATGAAACATGAACTTGTGTAAATATAATTTTTCTTGTAAAATAAGACTCTAAACATGTAGATCTAAAGATCTACAAGTGGTTTTTCAGAAGAACCAAGCGGAAAAATGCTAGTTTTGTTAAAACCCGGATATTTTATGAACTAGAAACATTTTTTAGTAAATAAAAAAGTATGTAAACACTTCTGTAACAAGAAATTTAACAAAGAAGTATTTTTGAAATTCATGACTAGAAGTTGTGAAAATACATATTCTTTAAAAATAAAGTTTTTAAGAAACTAAATTTATTTTTAAAGATAACATGACCTACTAAATATGTTAGTAACTTACTACATATTTTTACAAACTTCCAAGTTCATAAGTTTGTGGTTTATGCTTGTTTTGACAAGTTTGGAAATTAAAGATTGTGTTGATGATATTGTTGATGATTTAAAAGAAAATAAACACATGTTTTGAAAACATGGGAAACCTCCATTTTTAGGGGAAACTCTGTCAAAATTTTTTTAAAATTTTGACACTTAGAAAAATATAAGTTTTTGAGTAACTTATTCCCTAAAAATGTATCTAAAAGTATTACCATGGTTTCCCTAATTTTTGGTGATAAGAAATGAGGATTTCTTCAAGAATAAAAATGGATATAAGTATGTATATTTTTTAGAGAAAAATATATTATTTGATCACCAACTTTTGTGCTAAGTGTATATAGTATGTGTTATACGTGCTAGTGTATTAAGACTTAAAAAAAATACACTAAATACTCATGAGAAGTATAAACACAAAAATACACATACAACATACAAGATACATAATTCGGGTGCAAAGTGCAAAACATGAGATACTTATATTAATTTTTAAGAAAAAAATATAAGTAAGACACTTAGTTAAAAATATATAAAATTTTTAACACAAGAATATATACACAAAAGAGAGTGACTGTGCTTATGCGACACAAATCTGGTGACTAAGGTTAAGAAAACGCGTATAGGTTATGACGTAAATTAAGCAAATCCGATGAAGTTTACGACGCACAGGAACGCAAAGTTGTGAGTTCATGCTCCCCCTTTTCTTTTAACTGTTTTCAGTTTTATAACTTCGGGGGTGAAATACATGTATAAATATTACTAAGTTTACAAATGGTATGATAATAAGAAGCAAACTTGGTGAGGACGAGTACCAAGTGTGACGAGATATAAGAATACAAGAGGCACACTTGGTGAGGACGAGTATCAAGTGTGATGGTATATAAGAATATAAGAAGCGCACTTGGTGAGGACGAGTACCAAGTGTGATGAGATATAAGAATGTAAGAAGCGCACTTGGTGAGGACGAGTACCAAGTATGATGCGTTATGAGAAACGATACGAGAAATCGTGTCACGAATAGGGTACATAAGCACCATTAATCAACAATATACCAAGACCGCAGAACAAAAGGTTAGATCTAACGGGTGCCGGGCAGCCACACTCTCGGTGAGGGCGAGTATCGAGTAGTGCTTTTGTGTCTCAGAATTGTGACAACTGGCACCAAACCGGTAATTTCCGTACACTTTAATTGTTATTTAATGACTGCAATTATGTGCTTAATTGTCAGCAATGTCTGAACACATGATTAAACAAGTGAATTCATGCACGTTGTATACTACAAAATATTGCTTTATGCATAAATGAGAGCGTTGCGTCAAAAATAATAGTAAACTCACCGGTAAGACACACTGTGTCAACAGAACTGCAGAAAGCAGTCAGACAATAAAATTGGAGCCTAGGTGTAGGGCCGACAACAAGAATGCATTAAAACCCAAGAGTACATACAAGGGTTTAATATATATGCAATACGAAAGCAAAAATAAGCACGAAAAAACACCCGAAACACACTTTAAGTGCAGAATTTATATAATTCAGCAATAATTCAGCATTTAAACATATGAATATTTTGCAGAAATGTCGTTTTATCATCCAGAATATTTCCCTAAGTGTTGGGAATTGAAAGAGTACAAGAAAGGTACTTAAAAGACACTAAAAAGTGTAATTTAGCGCTTTAACGAATCGGTACCTAACCGAACAACCGGATTTTACCCGGAACACCAAAATAATGCTAGAAGCATTGTTTTTCTTTTTCTAAGCTAGTTAGGGTCCCCGAACACCCTAACACACTATATAAAACACCATACACTTAAACACTAAGCACTATACTTAAAAGTCTAACTAGATTACCTAACTAAACATTGAAATGAAACTAATACCCCCCCCCCCCCTAATCTTGGACGGTTGGACAAGGGTTCCCAAGGGGGATTTCTTTCAAATATAATAATAGATATGCTAGGAGATTTAGAGACATATTACCCATTATGTAAAGCCTATGTTGGTGGGTTTTTATAAAGACCATGGGACTAGCATTCTAACTCACTTTTGCCATCTTCACCAACACCCCACACTCCCTTCTCCTTCCTCTTACCTACGGCTCACCACCACCACCTACCATCCACCATTTTTGTTCATCATCCATCCATTTCAAGGTGATTCTAAGGTGTCTCGAGCCTATTTAGGAAGGTTGCAAGCAACGGAACTTGAAGGACCTTCACCATTTGCTTTTATCCACCTCATTTGCACTCTTGAACTTCCCTAGCCTTGAGCTAGTAGTAAGTGTTCTAAAACATCCTCTTGTTCTTGTTTACGATGGTTAATAGGTGATTTAATGGTTAAAAATCAAACACACGCAAGATCAAAACTAAAAGTCTTGAACATAAGATGAATAAGGTGGATAAAAGAAAGATGTGTGTGTAAATCTTGTAGATCTTATATAGTTGTTATTATTTGATGTTGTTTGTTGCTAAAAGTGGGGTGGATCATCATCTACGCATACTAGATCATGTTCAAGAACATGAACTAGTAGTATGTTAAGTGTTAGAAATATAAAAGATGATGAAATCATCCACCATGAACATGAACTTGTGTAAACATAATTTTCCTTGTAAAATAAGACTCCAAACATGTAGATCTAAAGATCTACAAGTGGTTTTTCGGAAGAACCAAGCAAAAATATTAGTCTTGTTTAAAACCCGGATCTTACATGAACTAAATATATTTTAGTAAATAAACAAGTGTGTAAACACTTGTGTAACAAGGAAGTTCAACAAAGAAATATTTTTGTGAATCTTGACTAGAAGTTGTGAAACTTCATATTCTTTAAAAATAAAGTTTTTAATAAATTAAACTTATTTTTAAAGATAACAAGACTTACTAAATGTGCTAGTAAGTTACTACACATTTTTGTAAATATTCAAGTTCATGAAATGGAAAAATTAGTGATTATTGTTGATGAGTATTGTTGATAATTGTTGTTGATGATTGTTGACGATTTAAAAGAAAATTAACACATGTTTTGAAAACATGGGAAACCTCCATTTTTAGGGGAAACTCTGTCAAAATTTTTATAAATTTTGACACTTAGAAAAAATATAAGTTTTTGGGAAACTTATTTCCCTAAAAATGTATTTAAAGTATTACCAAGGTTTCCCTAATTTTTGGTGATAAGAAATGAGGATTTCTTCAAGAATAAAAAATGGATATAAGTATGTATATTTTTGAGAGAAAAATATATATTATTTTATCACCAACTTTTGTGCTAAGTGTATATAGTATGTGTTATACGTGCTAGTGTATTAAGACTTAAAAATACACTAAATACTCAAGAGGAGTATAAACATAAAAATACACATACAACATACAAGATACATAATTTGGGTGCAAAGTGCAAAACACGAGATACTTATATTAATTTTAGAGAAAATAATATAAGTAATATACTTAGTTAAAAATATAAAATATTTTTAACACAAGAGTATATACACCAAAAAGAGTGACTGTACTTGTGCGACATAAGTTTAGTGACTAACGTTAAGAAAACGCGTATAGGTTACGACGTTAATTAAGCAAATCCGGTGAAGTTTACGACGTAAGGAACGCAAAGTTGTGAGTTCATGCTCCCGCTTTTCTTTTAACTGTTTTCAGTTTTTATAACTTCGGGGGTGAAATACATGTACAAAAGTACAATATTTATAAATGGTATGATATAAATACAAGAAGTGCACTTGGTGAGAACGAGAACCAAGTGTGACAAAATATAAGATAAAATGAAACGCGCTTGGTGAGGACGAGAACCAAGTTGGATGCGTTATGAGAAATGATAACAAGAAACGCGCTTGGTGAGGACGAGAACCAAGTAGGATGCGTTATGAGAAATAGTGTCACGAATAGGGTACAGAAGCACCATTAATCGTGTACATACTTAGACCGCAGAACAAAAGGTTAGATCTAACGGGTGCCTGGCAGCCACACTCTCGGTGAGGGCGAGAATCGAGTAGTGCTTTTGTGTCTCAGAATATACCAATTAAATGCCTTAGGTTTGGTGACTTCCTATGTCGTGTCACATGTTAATGGCTTTGCAACCCATTAACAATCCTAATATTTACAGAAATACTGTATTTACATAAAATTCTTACCATACTAAAAATTGATATGTAACTTGAAGTACGTGGGATACTCAAGAAAGTTGATATATAACTTGAAGTACGTGGGGTACTCAAGAAAATTGATATATAACTTGAAGTACGTGGGGTACTCAAGAAAAACTTGATTTATTCACAAACTATGTTTTCATACAAAGTATAAAAACGTGAAACACAAAACTGCTTGAATTCACACCAACATTATGTTGACGTTTTTCCAAAACTCGCATGTATTTCAGGTAACTAGGATGGATGTGCGCGTGGTCTTACTCATGCTCGTGGATGTCGCTTTGTTTATCTTTAAATAAAGTTGTGACTTTTAAGACAATATGCTATCTCGTGTTGTAAACACTTGACTTATGTTTTCAGTAATGTAATGTTTGAAGTTATTTTTGAGCATGTAGTATGTTTACTCTTCGTATGCAATGAGAACCTTTCATGATCACACCTCGTGCTTCCGCCGCAGAAAGGGGTGTGACAGATTGGTATCAGAGCTGCGATTGTAGTGAACCAGGATTCTTTCTCGAGTCTAGTCTACAATCTCTAGGATCCATTCACAAAAACAATTTTCAAAGAGTTTTCATTGCATAAAACGTCCCGCGACATCCACTGCCTGAAACTGTCTACACAAGTCTAGAAAAGACACTACGAGACTTAGAGTGCACTTGAGTAGCACTTGTCGTTGACTAGAAATTACTTGCAATTATGTGTGATAATTAGCATGTACTAGAAGTAGAGTGTCACAAGTATACGTGACTTTATCTGAAAGCGATGGCCCATCTGAAGGAAGAAATACGAGGATGAAACGAACTGTGCGGACTGCGCAAGCAGTTACGTAATTATGGATGCATACATAATTATGGAATTCAGTGCACAAAAATCACAGCAAGTCTTGTCACGTATAGATTCCTTCAGTGCAAGCCTACTAAGTACTCTGCTAGAGTAATAATTGTTTGATGTCACTTATGTGGTATATATACCTGTGAACATATATGATACTACTGTCTAGTGTGACGATATCAAACAAAGGTCTAACCCTATTGTGTTATGTTCTGTCAGAACATGGCACCCAGGAAAGCTGTGAATGCTCGCAATGACGATCAACCTCCTCCTCCCCCACTTCCCAGAACTGCTGAAGAGCTGAACGCTCTACTGGAAGAAAGGATCTCCGCTGCTATCGCCCAATACGAGGCGAACCGTACTCAAGACAGTGGAGGACCAAGCAATGCTAGGCGTAACGGGCATGGAGATTCGTCTGGAGGAAACGCAGCTCAAGGTAACCTTAAAACAATTTACTAAGCATGGAGAAATTTATGAACGGTCCTTGTTTCATTGTTTCTTCGATTGCTCACATGTGAATTGGTTGAATCAATTCCAGGCTGCACTTTCAAGCAGTTCCTCGACTGCAAGCCGATGAACTATGACGGCACAGGAGGTGCAGTAGCCTTTGTACGCTGGACATAGAAGACTGAAGCTACTATCCGCATGAGCAAGTGTACCGCGGATCAGCAAGTCACTTTTGCTACCGGATTGTTCGTCGATGAAGCTCTGACTTGGTGGAACCTGCAGGCCCAAACTTTGGGTGATGATGCCGCTTATGGCTTAACTTGGGAGGAACTGAAGGAAAGAATGAGAGAGAAGTACTGCTCTCGTGCGGAACTCAAAAGGCTGGAGACGGAGTTCTGGCACTTGACTATGGAAGGTGCTGACATCAATGGTTACACTCGAAGGTTCCACAATCTGTCAAGAGTGCTACCCTACATGGTGACTCCGGAATTTAAGCGTGTTGAACGCTACATTTGGGGACTGGCCTCAGAGTTTCATGGCATGGTGACGTCGGCCAAACCACAAACAATCACCGAGGCTGTAACTCTGGCTGTCAGCCTGACTGAAGATTGTGTTCGTATGAAGAACTTATCGTTGAACCCAACAGAGAAGACCGAGACGCATGCTGAGTCGTCCGGCGACAAGAAAAGAAAACATGCAAGTTTGAACCAAGCAACTCGTAACAACAAGGGTTTCAGCAAGAAGCGTGACGCTAACCCATCCCAGGAGGCGAAAACCCATGCAACCAAAGCATACCAAGGCTCCATACCTAGATGCCAAAAATGTAAGTATCATCATGAAGGAGCTTGTCGCATTCCAAGGTGCGACAAATGTGGCAAATTGGGTCATCAAACAGAAGACTGTTGGGGAAAAGGAAAGAACCGAAATGGAAATGGTGCTGGTAACAAAAATGGTAACGGGAAAGGGCAGAACCAAGGATGCTTCAAGTGTGGAAGCAATGATCATTTCATGAAGAACTGCCCAGAGAGAAACAATGCTCAGGCTAGAGCATTTGTGATTGGAGCAAAGAACGCACGCGAGGACCCTAACGTGGTCACCGGTACGTTTCTCATTAACAATCACTTTGCATCCATATTATTTGACACTGGCGCCGATTATAGCTTCATGTCTGTGGAATTTAAACGCATACTCGGAATAGAATCTAGTAGATTAGAAATTCCTTATTCCATAGAACTAGCCAATGGTAAACTTGTTGAATCGAGCGAAGTTGTTAGAGGCTGCACACTGGAACTTGGCGAACGAAATTTTAGCATCGACCTCTTACCTATTCAATTGGGTAGCTTCGATGTAGTAGTCAGAATGGACTGGTTGTCCAAGAACAAAGCTAAAGTTATTTGTCATGAGAAAATCATTCGCATCCCTTTAGCGAATGGTGAAACTCTCATCGTGCATGGAGAAAAACGAGATGCACCTCTTCGAATCATCAGCTGTATGAAGGCACAGATGTGCTTAAGGAAAGGATGTGTCACTTTGCTAGCACACGTTATAGACAAGAAGGCTGTGGAGCCAAAACTCGAAGACATTCCTGTGGTGAAGGAATTCCCTGATGTTTTTCCTGAAGATCTGCCAGGACTACCTCCGCAACGGCAAGTCGAATTTCATATAGACTTGGTTCCAGGAGCCGCTCCTGTAGCCAAGGCACCCTATCGACTTGCTCCATCCGAAATGCAAGAATTATCTACACAACTCCAGGAGTTGTTGGATAAAGGATTCATAAGGCCAAGCTTCTCACCCTGGGGAGCTCCAGTATTGTTCGTAAAGAAGAAGGATGGAACACTGCGGATGTGTATCGACTACAGGGAACTGAACAAGCTCACTACCAAGAATCGGAACCCGCTACCGAGGATTGATGACTTATTTGACCAACTGCAAGGATCAAGCTACTATTCCAAGATCGACCTTCGATCTGGATACCATCAGCTGAGATTCCAAGAGGAAAGCGTACCAAAGACTGCAATCAGAACGCGATATGGGCACTACGAATTTCTTGTGATGCCGTTTGGGCTGACGAATGCACCAGCGGTCTTTATGGATCTAATGAACCGCGTATGCAAACCATATCTCGATAAATTCGTGATTGTATTTATCGATGATATCCTGATTTACTCGCGAACGGAAGAAGAGCATGAGCAACATCTCAGAACTATTCTGGAACTACTGAAGAAAGAGAAACTTTATGCAAAGTTCTCGAAATGCGAATTCTAGATTCGCGAAGTACAATTTCTTGGTCACGTTGTGAATGAGAAGGGCATTCATGTAGACCCATCCAAGATAGAAGCAATAAAGAATTGGGAAGCTCCCAAGACCCCAACCGAAGTTCGTCAATTTTTGGGCTTAGCGGGCTACTATCGGCGATTCATTGAGAATTTCTCGAAGATAGCTCAACCGCTAACGACCCTTACACAGAAAGACAAGAAGTACGACTGGGGTCACAAACAAGAAGAAGCCTTCCAGTTACTTAAAAACAAGCTCTGCGATGCACCAATACTATCATTACCCGAAGGCACTGAAGACTTCGTGGTATACTGCGACGCCTCACGACAAGGCTTGGGTTGTGTGCTTATGCAGCGCCAAAAAGTCATCGCTTACGCTTCAAGACAACTGAAAATACATGAAAGAAACTATACCACTCACGACCTGGAGCTGGGCGCAGTGGTATTCGCCTTGAAGATCTGGCGACATTATTTATATGGTACTCGATATATAATTTTCACAGATCACAAAAGCTTACAACACATATTTGATCAGAAGGAATTGAATATGCGCCAGTGACGTTGGGTCGAGCTGCTGAACGATTATGACTGTGAGATTAAGTACCATCCTGGAAAGGCAAACGTTGTAGCGGACGCGTTGAGCCGAAAAGAAAGGGTTAAGACCCTAAGGGTTCGAGCATTGGAAATGATGATTCGAACGAACCTCACTGCACGCATTCGTGATGCACAACAAGAATCTCTTAAGGGAGAGAACCGTAAAGTTGAATACCTACGGGGTATGCTGAAATACATGGTGCCAAACGAAGAGGGAGCCTTATACTTCAAGAAGCGTATTTGGGTTCCACTCTATGGTGGCATACGAGAAGTCATCCTTAATGAAGCCCACAAATCGAGATATTCGATCCATCCAGGATCGGACAAAATGTATCAAGACTTGAAAGAATACTATTGGTGGCCGAGACTCAAAAGCGACGTTGCTGTTTATGTTGGAAAATGCCTAACCTGTGCCAAGGTTAAGGCAGAATATCAGAAACCGTCCGGCCTACTACAACAACCAGAGATTCCCGTGTGGAAGTGGGAACAAATCTCGATGGACTTCATAACGAAATTACCCAGGACCCCGAGAGGGCACGATATGATATGGGTAATAGTTGATCGATTAACGAAGTCTGCGCACTTCCTACCGATCCGAGAAAAAGACGGCACTAGAAAGCTTGCTGAAATATACTTAAGAGAAATTGTGGCACGTCATGGAGTGCCAATCTCAATCATTTCAGACAGAGATGTACGCTTTGTCTCAAGAATCTGGCAATCATTTCAGGAAGCCTTTGGATCTCAGTTAGATCTAAGCACGACATTCCATCCGCAAACAGACGGCCAGAGCGAACGGACTATACAAACGTTAGAAGATATGCTTCGCGCATGTGTCATGGATCTAGGCGGCAGCTGGGATACTCATCTACCTTTAGTTGAGTTTTCCTACAATAACAGTTATCATACGAGCATAAAAGCCACGCCGTTCGAAGCTCTGTATGGCCGCAAGTGCCGATCGCCCTTATGTTGGGCAGATGCCGGAGATAAACGTATGGTTGGTCCTGAACTTGTACAAGAGACAACCGACAAGATTGCGCAGATCCGAGAGCGCATTAAGGCGGCTCGAGATCGACAAAAGAGCTACGCTGATCCGAAAAGAAAATCAGTAGAATTCAAGGTGGGAGACAAAGTATTGTTAAAAGTCTCACCATGGAAGGGCGTAGTCAGATTTGGAAAGCGTGGAAAGCTGAATCCACGATACATCGGACCATACAGAATATTGAAAAGAATTGGTATCGTGGCATACAAGTTGGAGTTACCGGAAGAACTTAATGGAGTACATGATACGTTTCATGTATCCAACCTGAAGAAGAGTCCAACACAAGAAAACGTGATCATCCCGATGGATGAAGTGCATATTGACGAAGCCCTCCGATTTACAGAACAACCCGTTGAGGTTACCGACTGGAAAGTCAACAAGACCAGGAGGAGAAGTGTGAAACTTGTCAAAGTACGTTGGAGCTCTAAGCACGGACCCGAGTACACATGGGAACGTGAAGACCAGTTCAAAGAAAAGTATCCCCATCTATTCAAGAAGACTCCTGCGAGAGTTAGTTCAGCCTGAATTTCGAGACGAAATTCTTTTAACGGGGGAAGACTGCGACAACTGGCACCAAACCGGTAATTTCCGTACACTTTAATTATTATTTAATGACTGCAATTATGTGCTTAATTGTCAGCAATGTCTGAACACATGATTAAACAAGTGAATTCATGCACGTTGTATACTACAAAATATTGCTTTATGCATAAACGAGAGCGTTGCGTCAAAAATAATAGTAAACTCACCGGTAAGACACACTGTGTCAACAGAACTACAGAAAGCAGTCAGACAATAAAATTGGAGCCTAGGTGTAGGTCCGACAACAAGAATGCATTAAAACCCAAGAGTACATACAAGGGTTTAATATATATGCAATACGAAAGCAAAAATAAGCACGAAAAAACACCCGAAACGCACTTTAAGTGCAAAATTTATATAATTCAGCAATAATTCAGCATTTAAACATATGAATATTTTGCAGAAATGTCGTTTTATCATCCAGAATATTTCCCTAAGTGTTGGGAATTGAAAGAGTACAAGAAAGGTACTTAAAAGACACTAAAAAGTGTAATTTAGCGCTTTAACGAATCGGTACCTAACCGAACAACCGGATTTTACCCGGAACACCAAAATAATGCTAGAAGCATTGTTTTTCTTTTTCTAAGCTAGTTAGGGTCCCCGAACACCCTAACACACTATATAAAACACCATACACTTAAACACTAAGCACTATACTTAAAAGTCTAACTAGATTACCTAACTAGATTACCTAACTAGATTCACCAACACCCCACACTCCCTTTTCCTTCCTCTTACCTACGGCTCACCACCACCACCTACCATCCACCATTTTTGTTCATCATCCATCCATTTCAAGGTGATTCTAAGGTGTCTCGAGCCTATTTAGGAAGGTTGCAAGCAACGGAACTTGAAGGACCTTCACCATTTGCTTTTATCCACCTCATTTGCACTCTTGAACTTCCCTAGCCTTGAGCTAGTAGTAAGTGTTCTAAAACATCCTCTTGTTCTTGTTTAAGATGGTTAATTGGTGATTTAATGGTTAAAAATCAAACACACGCAAGATCAAAACTAAAAGTCTTGAACATAAGATGAATAAGGTGGATAAAAGAAAGATGTGTGTGTAAATCTTGTAGATCTTATATAGTTGTTATTATTTGATGTTGTTTGTTGCTAAAAGTGGGGTGGATCATCATCTACGCATACTAGATCATGTTCAAGAACATGAACTAGTAGTATGTTAAGTGTTAGAAATATAAAAGATGATGAAATCATCCACCATGAACATGAACTTGTGTAAACATAATTTTCCTTGTAAAATAAGACTCTAAACATGTAGATCTAAAGATCTACAAGTGGTTTTTCGGAAGAACCAAGCAAAAATATTAGTCTTGTTTAAAACCCGGATCTTACATGAACTAAATATATTTTAGTAAATAAACAAGTGTGTAAACACTTGTGTAACAAGGAAGTTCAACAAAGAAATATTTTTGTGAATCTTGACTAGAAGTTGTGAAACTTCATATTCTTTAAAAATAAAGTTTTTAATAAATTAAACTTATTTTTAAAGATAACAAGACTTACTAAATGTGCTAGTAAGTTACTACACATTTTTGTAAATATTCAAGTTCATGAAATGGAAAAATTAGTGATTATTGTTGATGAGTATTGTTGATAATTGTTGTTGATGATTGTTGACGATTTAAAAGAAAATTAACACATGTTTTGAAAACATGGGAAACCTCCATTTTTAGGGGAAACTCTGTCAAAATTTTTATAAATTTTGACACTTAGAAAAATTATAAGTTTTTGGGAAACTTATTTCCCTAAAAATGTATTTAAAGTATTACCAAGGTTTCCCTAATTTTTGGTGATAAGAAATGAGGATTTCTTCAAGAATAAAAAAATGGATATAACTATGTATATTTTTGAGAGAAAAATATATATTATTTTATCACCAACTTTTGTGCTAAGTGTATATAGTATGTGTTATACGTGCTAGTGTATTAAGACTTAAAAATACACTAAATACTCAAGAGGAGTATAAACATAAAAATACACATACAACATACAAGATACATAATTCGGGTGCAAAGTGCAAAACACGAGATACTTATATTAATTTTAGAGAAAATAATATAAGTAAGATACTTAGTTAAAAATATAAAATATTTTTAACACAAGAGTATATACACCAAAAAGAGTGACTGTACTTGTGCGACGCAAGTTTAGTGACTAACGTTAAGAAAACGCGTATAGGTTACGACGTTAATTAAGCAAATCCGGTGAAGTTTACGACGCAAGGAACGCAAAGTTGTGAGTTCATGCTCCCCCTTTTCTTTTAACTGTTTTCAGTTTTTATAATTTCGGGGGTGAAATACATGTACAAAAGTACAATATTTATAAATGGTATGATATAAATACAAGAAGTGCACTTGGTGAGAACGAGAACCAAGTGTGACAAAATATAAGATAAAATGAAACGCGCTTGGTGAGGACGAGAACCAAGTTGGATGCGTTATGAGAAATGATAACAAGAAACGCGCTTGGTGAGGACGAGAACCAAGTAGGATGCGTTATGAGAAATAGTGTCACGAATAGGGTACAGAAGCACCATTAATCGTGTACATACTTAGACCGCAGAACAAAAGGTTAGATCTAACGGGTGCCTGGCAGCCACACTCTCGGTGAGGGCGAGAATCGAGTAGTGCTTTTGTGTCTCAGAATATACCAATTAAATGCCTTAGGTTTGGTGACTTCCTATGTCGTGTCACATGTTAATGGCTTTGCAACCCATTAACAATCCTGATATTTACAGAAATACTGTATTTACATAAAATTCATACCATACTAAAAATTGATATGTAACTTGAAGTACGTGGGATACTCAAGAAAGTTGATATATAACTTAAAGTACGTGGGGGTACTCAAGAAAATTGATATATAACTTGAAGTACGTGGGGTACTCAAGAAAAACTTGATTTATTCACAAACTATGTTTTCATACAAAGTATACAAACGTGAAACACAAAACTGCATGAATTCACACCAACATTATGTTGACGTTTTTCCAAAACTCACATGTATTTCAGGTAACTAGGATGGATGTGCGCGTGGTCTTACTCATGCTCGTGGATGTCGCTTTGTTTATCTTTAAATAAAGTTGTGACTTTTAAGACAATATGCTATCTCGTGTTGTAAACACTTGACTTATGTTTTCAGTAATGTAATGTTTGAAGTTATTTTTGAGCATGTAGTATGTTTACTCTTCGTATGCAATGAGAACCTTTCATGATCACACCTCGTGCTTCCGCCGCAGAAAGGGGTGTGACAAGAATATGCCAACTAAATGCCTAAGGTTTGGTGACTTCCTATGTCGTGTCACATGTTAATGGCCTTGCAACCCATTAACAATCCTAATACTTACAGGAATATTTTAATTACATAACATTCATACCATACTAAAACTTGATTAAATACTTGAAGTACGGGGGGTACTCAAGAAATATTTGAATAATACTTGAAGTACGTGGGGTACTCAAGAAAAACTTGAATTATACATGAGTACGTGGGGTACTCAAGAAGACGGGAATTATACTTGAGTACGTGGGGTACTCATGAAAAACTTGAATTATACATGGGTACGTGGTGTACACCAGAATACTTGATTTATATATGAAAACTTGATTTTTGCATGACACAAACTATGTTTTCATACAAAGTATACAAACGTGAAATACAAAAACTGCATGAATTCACACTAACATTATGTTGACGTTTTTTTTTTCAAAACTCACATGTATTTCAGGTAACTAGGATGGATGTGCGCGCGGTCTTGCTTATGCCCTTGGATGTCGCTTATGTTTATCTTTAAACAAAGTTATAAACTTTTAAGACAATGTTTTATGCGACTTAGCGATGTAAACGCTAAACTTATGTTTTCAAATTATGGTATTTGAAGTATTTTTACGAGCATGTCGCATGTTTACCTTTCGTATGCAATGAGAACCTTTCATGATCACACCTCGTGCTTCCGCCGCAGAAAGGGGTGTGACAACATGTCACCACTATGACACGTTAAGAAAAGCCCTTAACAACTCCTGTCCACGACAAGTTATGAGTCCAAACTATAGTACTATCGTTGCTAAGGTGTCAGCCAACAATCACTGTGTAAACATAACATACTAGCATTCATCGAATAGCATGTATAACATGCGAGAGCGGTTAGCATATAAAAAGTGTTTGTGTTGCGTGTCGATGTGATTTGACATAAGTAACATATGTAACACCCAAAAGTACGTTAACCAAAAAGGGATCGAGCATACTCACAAATCGTGTTTAGTAAATAAACACTTTCTTGGATTGAAGGGAGCGCTGGAGAGTTAGCCTGATCAAATAACGATAGTGTAAGCGTTGAACCGTGCGTTAAACAGCGTGTCGAAAAGTTGAGTGACGAACAGTGATCCGTTCGGATGACCGTCCGGACGGATGTTCATCCGGACGGATGACCATTCGGTTGGAGGGTTGTCCGTTTGGGAAGGATGTGTTTGTGTATAGTTTGAACTTTGAAGTTTTCGTTGTAGCATTTTAAAAAGTGAGAAACATCTCTACATATCAGGTCATCCGGACGGATGATCGTTCGGTCGGATGCCCTTTCGTTTGAAACTGATTCTCCTTGAAACTTTCCAAAACTCCAAGTGTTTAACTTATAAAATCAAAGCACCTGATCAAATAGGCGTTTGATCGGATGGTGGTCCGATCGGACGGCTATCCGAACGAGTTAACATGTTTCGTTTGAAGGACTTGTGAAATTTGTTAAGTTAAAAGTTTGCGGTTTGATCGAGACGGTATGATGACGTGTTAAACAATGGAAACTACACCAAGCTCAGCTCATCCGCTCGGACGGGAATCACCCCGTTCGACCAGACCTAACTGTTCTTGATGGAGTTTCATGTTCAACCCGTGGATCAGTCGTCTCTTCATTAGAAATCCATTCTCAGTCTGGGTCTACACTAGAGAATTAGTAGTGAACCCGAACGAGTCCAGATTCTAATGGTTTTGAGTGAAAAGTTAAGAATGTTAAAGAAAAGTTTGAAACTATTGTTAAATGTTTAGATTTAATTGAAATCAACGTAAAAATGTGTAGAAATCCATTAGATCCGAACCGTTCTTGATAAGTTGAGGTCACACTTCAATGTTCCTCAGAACTCCATGATGATATCACCTTAGAACAGCCCAAATCCGAAGATTCCATGGTTAAAAGTTGTGATTTGATGGTGAAAATGATGAGGAAGTGTGTAAAGATCAAGGAAGTACAAGATTTGAGATGAGAACTTACAAGAATCGCGATGAATCGAGAGAAAAGTGGCTGTGAGTGTGTTGGTCGGAGGGGACCTGTCACATCAAGTGAACAGTGATGTGACAGTTGAGGTATTTATAGGGGAAGGAGGAGAAAGGCGGTGCAGAGTAATGGGTCGGATGGCCTTTCGATCGGATGGCCATCCGGTTGGAGTAAGCGATGCGATAGTATTACACATTAGTTACACAAATAACTTAATCAACCTAATAATCATAAAAGTAACTTGTATTTCGGGTTGCGATGCGATGCGATAGAGTTACAATTGCATTTGCAAATAACATCCACAACATATAAGCACACACAGGTAAAGCACATCATAGCACACACACATAAAACAATATCCATAACCTGTGATTCGAATTGCGATGCGGTAGCGATGTGATAACGTTTAGTAGATTAGTGTTTAATTACGTTTATCGCATTGTTACTTCACATATTAATAAATCGTAAAACAAAGTAGCGTCAAGCAAAGTGTCGATTATTAAGTCAAAGAGTACAAGCAATAATTAAGTTAGAAATGATAGATCTGATTAGCAATCTTTTCTTCCTTTGACTTTGACTTGTACTTTGGCTTTAAAAGTCGGGTTGTTACAGCCTCCCCTACTTTAGGAAATTTCGTCCCGAAATTTAAGGCGCTGGCGTAACGAATAGTTGTGGGTACTTAGCCTTCATATCGCTTTCGAGTTCCCAGGTGAACTCGGCGCCGCGTTTGCCTTCCCAGCGAACCTTCACTATGGGAATGCGTGAGCGTCGTAGTTTCTTGGTCTCTCGGTCCATGATCTCGACTGGCTTTTCCACGAATTGCAATGTTTCGTCCACTTGTAAATCTTCAAGTGGGTCATGTAAATTCTTGTCGGCTAGACACTTTTTGAGGTTCGAAATGTGGAAAGTCGGATGTACGTTGCTGAGTTCCTTCGGTAATTCTAGTCTGTAGGCCACTTTGCCAAATTTTTCCAGAATCTTAAATGGGCCAACGTATCGAGGCGCGAGCTTTCCTTTCTTGCCGACTCGGATCACCCCCTTCCAAGGTGCAATCTTTAGGAGTACGTGATCACCAACGTCAAATTCAAGGGGCTTGCGGCGTTTATCGGCATAGCTCTTTTGACGACTCCGAGCATTCAGGAGATTGTCTCGTATTTGGAGGATTTTGTCAGTCGTCTCTTGCAATAACTCAGGACCGGTAATTTACGCATCTCTGATCTCGTGCCATACAATAAGCGATCGACATTTTCTTCCGTATAATTCCTCAAATGGTGCCATTTGAATACTAGAGTGATAACTGTTATGTGACAACTGTGTTCTGTAATCGATGTACAATGTAAAACAATGTTAATTATTAATAAAACAATGTTTTTTGGTGTTATTATATATGCTTTGGTGTTATTATGTGTGTATTTGTGTTTGATGATTTTACGATTTGATTCGAGTCCAATTTCAACCTTTAAATCGCTTTCTGGAAGGTTATACGCAAAATGATGCGTAAACGCAGTCAGTTTATCACGACAAACACTCCAGAATAGTGAGATAGGCTTAACATACCTTAAATAACCTTTACATAACTTTGAAATAAGTTTTGAATGGTTTGGTGTGTGGAAAACAAGTTTGTTCGATCGCAGTGACTATTTGTGTCAAACTGTGAAACTATACCGATTTGTATAGTAACGAACATTCCGGAACTTGATCATAAGTTAAACATCTCCTAAATATCCATTACATAGCTTAGAAATAGGCTTTGAGGGGTTGGGTATGCTAAAATAAACTTATTTGATCAATAGGGACTAAAAGCGTCAAAAAGTGCATAAGTTTGCATTTTTCACGCATATCTTACGTTCTGAATATATTCAGACATCCAAAAATTTATGTAATCATTAAAATATTTTATTTTAGTGATTGGCATGATAAAATTCCATTCGTCGCTTAATTTGGATTGTTTTTGCGTTCGTTACGACTTCCGTCTTAATTAAACGAATAACGCAACCGTTCGGCCAAACGAACCAACATCTGAGATGTTTTTGAGCATATATTAAGTTCCCTATACTTCAACATCATTTTAGAGCTTTGAAATGAGGTTAACGGGGCTTAAACGTGTCAAATATGCATCAAAATACAAGTTTTTCAAGTTCAGAGACCAAATGTGACAATCTGCCAAAGATCTTACACGGGGCGCATAAGCCTAGCTTTTATCTTACACGGGGCGCGAGCTCTTGCCAGACAGAAACATTGAATCTGGCTTTCCAGCATGTTTTTGATGGTTTTAACCCCAAGTTTTGCACTCTATGGGCTAGATTTGATGGTCTTTAGTGTTCCCCTTGTATTACAATACCATGTGCCCACATGGAGGGTCAAGATCGAAGCACGTTTTGCGAGGAACGATCCTAACGGTTGTGGGTTTTCTATAAATACCCATCACCTTCATTCCTCATTCCTCATAAATCTGAGTGAATTACTCTAAGTTGGAGTTCAAGAACTTCATACCTGAGTAGTTTGATCAAGATCTTCCAAGCTTGGACCCTTTGTAAGTATTCTTTCGTGCTTTTTATGCGTTTTTAAGCACGAAAGTCAAACAGTGTTTGACTTTCTGCTTTAACCAGTCTATGGTCAACACAAAGTTCGTTTGAACTTTGCAACGTGAGCGTAATCACGATGGTTATAGTCCCGTGTGACTATACCTACTGATTACCACATTGATTAGGCATAGTGACGAGTAATAGTTTCTGTCAAAATGCGTATTTATGCGTATTTTACAACCAAAGTAATCTTGGATATCAAAACCCTTTGTTTTGATATCAAAACCTGTTTTCTAACTTAACTAAACATGTTTTAACATGTTTAGCTCGTTACTTTTAGTCTTGTGCTTGTTTAGAGTCGTAAGTCAAGCGGTTTAAACCACCGCTTAGACTTTCGAACTCGACCCGTTTAGTCGATCATTAGGATCCGACCAAGCATGTTTAGTGACCATAGTTATATAGGGAATAACCTTCCGAGGTTATACCTTATGGTCACTTAGTTTAAGTAGTTGTATGATAGGTAGTTTATATGCCTTAGGAAAATGACCAAAATGCCCTTTTCAAGCATAATTGGATTTTAAGCATATGTAACATAAACTTTTGTCACTTAAATGATTATGCAACATGTTTAGGCATATAATACTTGTCATAGGACTAGTTAGAGGTCTCAAACGCGCGTTTGCGCGAATGACGCGTTAAAGTAGCATAAGCTACCATAATGAGTTGTAACGGGTCGAAAGCATTTAGGATAGGTTTCGATCTAGAATGTAGGCTTTGTTAAACCATATCACATGAGTACCAATACTCATTTGGTTTAAGAAACCTCATTCTATCCGATCTTCCGATTTAGGTGTCGATTATTTGACTAGTGATTCGATTATTAGGTGCAACTTGATTTCTCTGTTTTACTTGAGCTTTGTTGAGTTCTTTTGATTGAGGATACTTTACACTTCAAGTGAGTACATAGTTCCCCTATTTAATGTTTTCGATTGTTTTGGGGTGATTCATATGAGTTAAATGATTTCGATGTTTTTAAATGATGGTTTCAAAAATGATTAAAAAGATTTATATTTAACAAATAACGATTTGGATAATGTGAACAAACTTGTTGGACGTATTTACATAACGAATATCATTCATTAACATTGATCAAGCCGACCAGTATTAAGTTATGGTACCATAGGATCTGACAAATCCCGTTATCAGACTGCACCCATGGTTATGTGTGTGACACCTGTGTCACTTCAACCATCCAACAAATGCCAAACCAATGAAATATTGTATTTCATACTTTGGAATTGTTTAAATATGTGTATATTTTGGACATATCAGCTCTTGTTCGATTTCAAGCTCTAAATCGCTTTCTGGAAGGTTATACGCGCACTGATGCGTAAATATAACCAGTTTAATGCAACGAACACTCCGGAATAGTGAAATAGGCTTAACATACCTTAAATAACCTTTACATAACTTAGAAACAAGTTTCGAAGGCTTTGGTATGGCAAAAATAAGTTAATTCGCTTACAGGGACTAAACTTGACAAACTGCGAAAGTATGCCAATTTGAACTGTAACAGACATTTCGGAACATGACCATAAGTTAAACATACCATAAATATCCTTACATAGCTTAGAAATAGGCTTTGAGGGGTTCGGTATACTAAAATAAACTTTTGGGTCATTCAGGGACTAAAAGTGTCAAAAAGTGCACAAGTTTGCACTTTTGCGCATAACTCACGTTCTGAATACATCCAGACATCTAAAAATTTATGTAAGCATGACTATATTATGCTTTAGTGTTTGGCTTGCCAAAAATCCATTCGTTGCGTCATTTGGATCGTTTTTCGCGCTTATGCGCATTCCGTCGTAATTAAGCGAACATCGCGTTCGTACGACCAACCGAACCAACACCCGGCATATTTTTGAGCATGTTTCATGTCCACAATGTTTAGGCAACATTTTAGGGCCTTAAATTTGGCTTTACGGGCCTTAGAAGTGTCGGGAATGGCCTTAAACACATGCAGGGACTGAAACTGTAATTTCTGAAACTTATTTCTGATCTGCAACTCCCAGGCGGCCCGCCTGAGTTTATATACATCCTGAAGCGGGCCGCGTCCGACTTCCTGACCAGATTAACTGCATTTAACAGCAGTTTGCAGCTGTTTAATCCTCCACCACACACTCACACATGCTTAGTCAGCTGATAAGGATCAATTTTAGCCACCATAAGGTTCCGACACTTGTACGGATGCGATTAAAGCACGGTTTCCATGAAACGATCTTAACGGTGGACCGAACACTATAAATACCCCATGCCCCCCATTTCTTAAACCACTAGAATTTTGATTTGAGAAACTCTAAGTTGAAACCATTGTTTCATACCTGAGATTCTTGAATCGAGATTAGCATTCGGGGACCCTTCGTAAGTATTCTTTCGTTCTTTTATTGCTTTTCGAGTCTTTCGAGTCTGAAAGTCAAACTTTGTTTGACTTTCTGCATTGACCAGTTTATGGTCAATGCGAAGTTTGCTTGAACTTCGCAACGTGAGTGTAATCACGTTGGTTATAGTCCCTTGGGACTATGCCTACTGATTACCACGTTCTCTAGGGTCGTAGGGTAAGCGATCTAATAAATCGCGTATACCTTCGAACCCGACCCTTTTGGTCGATCATTTGGATCCGACCAAATACATTAGGTGACCATAGTAGGTAGGGAATAACCTTCCGAGGTTATACCCTATGGTCACATCGTTTGAGTAGTTGTATGATAGGTAGTTTATATGCCTTAGGTAAATTACCAGAATACCCCTTTTCATGTATAATTGGTAATTAAGCTTATGTAACCTAAACTTTTGTCACATAACTGATTATGTAATATGTTTAGGCATATAACACTTGTCATAGGACTAGTTAGACGGTCCGAACGCGTTTCACGCGCACGACGCGTTAAAGTAGCATAAGCTACCTTAATGGGTCGCGATGGGTCGAAAGCACTTAGGTTAGGTTTCATGTAGTATGTAGGCCTTGTTAAACCATATCATATGAGTTCCAATACTCATTTGGTTTACCAAGCCTCATCCTATCCGATCTCCCGATTTAAGTCCGGTTTATTTATATAGTTTTAGATTGCCGACTGATTCCGTGCTCCCTCTAGCTTTGTTTGGGTGTTGTTCAAGACCTCTAAGCATTCTCAGGCGAGTACATTATTCCCCTCTTTTACTGTTTTCAACTGTTTTGGGGTGACTCATATGTGCTAAATGTTTTAACAATGATTTCAAGAACGATTACAATGGTTTCAAAAACAATTACAATGTGGTTTCAAGAACGATAACAATGGTTTCAAGAACGATTACAATGGTTTCAAAAACAATTACAATGGTTTCAAGAACGATTTCAATAATGTGAACGAACTTGTTGGTTGTAGTTACATAACCAATGACATTCATTAGCAATGATCAAGCCGACCAGTATTAGGTTATGGTACCATAGGATTTGACAAATCCCGTTATTCTCTATACCCATGGTTATGTGTGGGTATTTTGGGTAACGACTGAATCTGTAATTATTAATTTACCCTTTGGTAAGGGTTTGTTAAGAACGAGAACGAGTTGGAACGATGAACGAGTCAAGAAGGTTTGAATGTTATTAGAAAATCGACCATAAAGTAGTTTCACAATTAAAAACAAGAACGATTTGAACGATTAAAACAAGAACGATTTGAACAATTAAAACAAGAACGATTTGAACGATTAAAACAACAAGAACGATTTGAACGATTTCACAAAATGTTTTAACGATTGGGTAAACATTTGGACATGATTCACATTTGATCATGCATTTCCACGAAACATAGTATTGATTTAAACCAAGTTTTACTTCAATACTTTGTTTTGTGCGTTTCTCCTATGGTTTAGTTGATGCATTTCACTAGCCATACATATCATTTTGGTTACACATTACATGGTTTACATTTGACACAAACACTTTTGACATTGGTTATACATAACATGATTTACATCTTGACATGAACATTTTAACATATTATTTTCAATACATTTGGAAGTTGGTTTAAACATAGACATCTTACATTGTTGGTTTGTTTTGTGTAAGTGATTAAGTAACGAGGCGTGTGTAATATGATACAAGCATGGTGGATACGCCGCTGGTACTTCCTATATATAAGTGTTTGTATGGTATACATATCGTAGCGTTATTTGAATCATTTCAGTTTATGACATATAACATTTTATACAAATAACATACTTTCACAATACATTGTTGTACAAACAACTTAACTTTTACAAATTCATTTTACATGGTTATTCATTTAATCATGCATTATTCTCTTATTTATACATATCATCTGAACTTATTATTTTTCAAATGATTTACAAAGACAAAGCAAATTACAAGGTTCATGACTAAACATTTTCTTAAACAGAAGTCATGAATCTTATTTTCACAAAACCTATGTACTCGCCAGCATTTCTTTGCTGACCTCGTTTTCACATGTGTTTCAGGTATTGTTGAAAGATATCGATTGATAGGATGCATGCTCACATAGGACTGGACAAGGCTTTAGTGACTCAATAACAATGATAGACTATGTTTAAATTGTGTATTTAGATTTCCAGACGATGTAATTATTCAATGTTTAATAAAACGAAACACTTTTTGGT